>JAYJMB010018134.1:0-43340 GCA_036873735.1 Pouteria campechiana
GTAGACTACCATAACCAAAGTATTATAAAAATAACTTTTGCAACCTCAATCTCATCTTCCCCAATGTGAGAGAGCTTTTTTCTTACAATATGAGATCCTCTCTCTATCCTCCAATCTTCAATTTTAGTTTTGTTTAGTGGAAGAACTTGTTAGCAAATGTGATTAGTGGGCCATGACATTCAAATTTTCTTGGATTAGAAGGGTGGCAACCAACTAATCTAAAATCTTGTTGCTAATCAGTGGGACCCACCAAGCAAATTCAAGGATTAAGGTATGGATTTAATCTCATTAAGTTGATGATGTTATGGAAAAAGTG
Organism: Pouteria campechiana; assembly: GCA_036873735.1. Taxonomy (NCBI): domain Eukaryota; kingdom Viridiplantae; phylum Streptophyta; class Magnoliopsida; order Ericales; family Sapotaceae; genus Pouteria; species Pouteria campechiana. The sequence goes on from JAYJMB010018134.1 coordinate 317, forward strand.
CATGCAAATCATATTGAATTTTTGATGAAAAATCAAACCCTAAACCACTAGGGTTGCTGGAATTTTTAAGTGGGGATTAGGGGATGAAATTAAGGTATCTAAGGCATGATTAAGACTTGATTAAATTCAATTAGGGAGGAAGGATTAGCAGCATTAAAATAGGTTATTGAAAACGAAAATTTATCTTGTAAATAGCTGCTGTCTAAAGGATTTTGGGGCTGGAAAACTAAGAAATTAAGCAAGGTAATTAAGCCAAGTGATAGGGGGATAATCATGGCTTAATTACCCTCCTATTATGGTAGCCAATGGACCCAAACAGTTAGTGCATTGAATGCAAATCAAGTGGACAACGAGCTTATGCATTAATTGTGTTAATTGATGAAATTTAATACAAATTTTCCATTAATTAGGCTGTGATTTTGGAAAGTAATTAAGGGCTCATTAAAGGGTGTATTCTGAAGTTCAGGGGCATTGCAAATCAAATAAATTAATAAGGTAAGTAGGTAGTTGTTTTAAGTTATTCTATTTGGCACTGTTTATTACATTATTTATAGTCATGTTTTTTCGCTTACCTGCTTACTGAGTTTTGCCCAGACTCACCCTTTTATGTAAATTTTAGCTGACAGGTCAGAGGACGGAGCCCAATAGGGTGTTGGGTCTCGCAACGGGGATAGCCGTGACACCAGTAGAGGCCTTACACCTTTTCATGATGTATGACAATGTATATTGTTGGATGGATTTTGAATGTATATGAGACATGTATCATTATTTAGTTTTACAGCATGTCATTTTATGGTATGGATGTATATGATTTGACAGCTAGGATATAGTGTACCCCAATCTTGGTCTATGGGTGTTGTGGTGATGTGTGTTTTGGAGGCGGCAATTATATAATTTGTGTAGAAAATGGTAGGGCCTGGAGGTGACCATATTATATTTGCATATTTGTTATATAATTATTATGGTTTAGCATGTTGTATACAAGATAAAGGTGGTAAATCAGGGGAGACTCTATCAGAATTTTCTCTAAATTTACCACTAGTAATGCTCCAGGGAGGCGGGGCGTTACAACTAGGACACCCTTCACTCATTTGCCAGTTGTGTCTCATGGCTGGATTTCCTATCACTACTCAAGAGGAACTTCAACATCCTTTGTTGGTCATCAATGATGTAGTGATAGATTCATTTGAGAAGACAGCATGTAGAAATGCAAGGAGAAGTCCTTCATCTTCACCACCTAGCTCTCTACAGTAGAGGCCCATAAGAGGTTCTTCTTCTAAAAACCCTTCACTTGCTGATCTCCAGACTCATATTGTGGGTGTTCAAAGTTATACAAGACAAATGATGAGGGCCAGATGAAGATGTACAAGTATATGGTGGATCACAATAATGCCCTTGCCACCATGCTCTAGAGCTGCGATATATCATCTAGCGATAGCTCCATTGTCTTCCCACCTCCTTCTTAATATGCCAAATGAAGATTCAAGTTGGGAGCAAGATGACAACTCCAATGAGTGATAGATTTCAAGGAAGTCCTCATTTTCCAATGCTTTATTCCACATTGAGGACAATGTTGTGTTTAAGTTTGGGGGTGTTTAACATTTTATTTGTGTTTAGGGATGTTTTTGTCTATGTTTGGGGGTTGTTATAGTTTATTTAGTTTGTGTATTGTGTGTTTAGTTAGGTTAGCTATTTGGAGTTGTTTCTGTGTTATGTTTATATTTTTATGTTGGTTTAGTTAAAGGAAATCCAAGAGCAACTGTGTTAACATGTTGAAACTGAATAGGATGGATTCTCTCTTTATGATCAGTAACTTATGTTGAGTTTTTTATTACCATTGTACATGATTTAGAAAAAAGGATAGATGTTACCTTGTCATTTAATGATTCTTATGATAAGTCCTTCTTTTTCATAATTGATGAAAATTTTATTGAGCAGATTATGTTATGATCATTCAAAATGTATGCAGATGAGTTGATAGTGTTATAAATTCAGTAACTTATTTTGGTTGACACTAGCATTCTAGAACTTGTTTGATTATCCCTCAAGGTGAAATCCTAGATTATATGTTTACTTGAAAGTGATTTAGGTAATTTTTTTTGATCATTTTGAGCCTTTCAAGCTAACATAGTATATTCATGTCACTAGTGTCCCCATTAAGCCTTATGAGAGAATGGCATATGCAAAGCATGTGAAAAACCACTATTTAACTTTTCTTTCTTTAGCCTAATGATCTAAACCCTTTCAGCCTGAAAAATAATGCTTAAATATAAGAGACATATTTTATACATATGGTTGTTAGAGAGGTGTGAGTAGAGCAAAAGAAATTAAGTTTGGGAGAATTGAAAAGAAAAATGCCAAAAAGGAAAAGAAAAGGGATAATAAAGAAAAGAGTTCATAAGGATTCCTCTTTCAATTGAGGGATCACATCTCAATTAACTCGAAAGAAAATAAGTTTGGGGGTGTAGTTGTAATATAGCCCATAAAAAGAAAGGGAAGAGCAAATAAAAAATAAAAAAGCATTTTAAGAGAGTGAACATTCATATGCAAGTTAGTTATGATCTCTTACTTTGTTAATCCTTATTCTTTTTCTTTATTAGCCAAACCTAAGGCCTCATTATAAGCTTAACAAATACCTATTAATCCAAGTGAACAGAGTTGTCTACATTAGTGGAGAGGGATCATAAAAAGCAAGCTTATGGAGTGTTATGTGAAGATCATTAGAATCACTAATTTGCACATTGTTGATTGAAAAGTATGCATGTAGCATGTAATCGACACTACACACACACATTTTCACTTCCTAAAAGGATTGATGAAGCATGAGTTTCACGAGATTAATTGGTAAGTGTCTTGAATGATTTATGATATATGTGTACATGTGTAATTTGTCTAGCATGCTAATGTTTGATTAAGAGAAATTATCCTAACTAATTCATGAATTCAAATTTCTAGTTTGCTCAAGGATGAGCAAATAAGTAAGTTTAGGGATATTTGATGAGTCAATTTCATACACATATATTACATATGTTTAAGCTTATTTATTTGCAAAGCTTTGTCTCTTTTAGATAAAATTAATGTTTATTTGTTGGATTTTATCAAGTGCTTTGAAGATGGAAAAGGAATGAAAAAGAAGAGAAAAAGATTGGAAAAGAAGTAGTTATAAAGATGGAGCAAACAGAGCAAACGAAGCAAGATGGACCGAGCAGCAGGCCGGGGCTGCTAGCACCCACCTGCGAACCACCATCGGCCGGTAGTAAGCTAGCGCCGGCGGCAGATATGTTGCGGAATTTTTCCATAGTTGCATATTTTTGCTGGATTTTTAAGGAAAAACTTAGGGTTTTTGAAGGGTTCTTCCCACTTTTGTTTTTGAGAGTGTTTCTCTGGGGTTTGGAGCTATTTTTTTGAGAGATTTCTAATGGACAAGAAGGGATTGCAAGTAATAAAGAAGAAAGAGAAAAGATGTTCTTCATTGATTCCTATCTCAGGGAATTATTTTATTGTCTCTTATGAAATAAATCCTTTTTCCAAGGGTGAAGATGTAGCCCTTTTTGATACTCTTTGTTATGGATTGTCGGATATTATTAATGTTAGATGATCTTGTTTTATTCATGATGTTGTTTGCAATGATTTAATTTATTTTATTTCTTGATCACCAATATTATGAGTTTGATTATTTATCAAAGCATGGTTAAGGTACACATCATATAGAAAACCATAAGCTCCCTTGAATAAGAAGAATAGATGGTTACGGTATACATCATATCCTAAATCATTCTATTCAGGTTCTTATAGTCTTGAACTTAATGGGTTTTTACCTCAATTATACTAAACATCATAGGTAATTGGAACAAGTGAAAGCACTAGATTTGAATCCGCACATTTAATGATAATGATCTTACGTTTGAAAGAACAAAGCCAAGCGAGGCATTAAATCCAACATTCCATTGGCAAAGAGTTATCACCTTGTGATAAAATCAGAACCCTAGACTTCTTCATCTTATTAATCTCTCTGCACTATCCTTAATTATTTATTTACTTTTATTCTATTAAGTTTCTAAAATTATATCACATCTTATTCTAAGTCTGTTTAGTTTTATACTTAGTAACTAAGATTAATTAAGTTGGTTTGTCGTTCTCTGTGGGATTGACCCTTGCATTGCACACTATATTGCTATACGTCCATACACTTGCGAGGAATTATAATTTGAACCATCAATATGCAGATTGAAGCTCATGAAAGATAGATGATAGTTTAAACTCTTGGCCATGGGTGGAAGGATTTGCATTTGATTAAGCACATCTGAAATGTATTCCTTCACTACCTGAATCATTTTACCTTTTGTTCTTAAATAGCTTCTTCACAATTTTGATCGTTGGAGAAGATGGGTTCCATTGAATGCAAAAATGAGAGTAGCATTGAATGAATAAGACCATTGAGATTTCTATCATTGAAGTTCAGGCCTTTCTTATTTGTCTTGAGCCGTTGCATCGCCGTTCAAAGAGGAGAATGAGCTATGTTAAAAGGTTTTCCTTATTTAACTTGTCAAAGCTTTGAAAGACTTATCGGTTTGCTTATTGCTGAAAATTATGACTGATATAAGTCTGCAAAATGATAGCAGAAGTGTAGATACCATTTGAATGTTAGTCACATAAACAATTTTTCTCTGACAAGTCACGATCTCTCTTTGTATCATTTATTTGTCATAAGTTACAAATGGATTCTTCCATAGGTTTGTTTGTCAAGTGACCTTCCATAAGAGTGATTTGTCTATTGTAAGCAACAAACGAACTCTGAATGCCACAGATGAATTTAAACTAATCAATGGACAAATTCTCCTTTGTCTATATGTACAAACAAAGTGTGATGTTCTTCCTTTGTTCTTCATTTATCTATTAGAGGTGGTAGACAAAGTTTGCCTTGTTTTGCTTGAATAGACGAAGTATCATATTCATCTGATGTAAGCAATAGATGAACTTTGTTCTGCTTTGTCTTGGACAAAGTACTCTTCACGCTATATATGGGTTTGTCTAATGCAATCTATAATCAAACGTGCCTTTGTTTATTTTTGGTCCAAGTAGCTCTTTGTCTATTCAACTTCATCTATGCTCACGGTGCAGCTTCTACTTTATCTTCTAATTTGGTTGATGCTTTGTCTATAGTAAGTAATAGATGAACTTTTGATCCTCAGACGAAGTGAAGTTCTTCAATTATTCTGCACATTTTGAGCAAAAGAAGGGGTTTGTTCTTGCAACTTCTTTCTTTCTTCAATCTTCACTTGTCTACCTTGGCTCAGCTAAAGTTGCGCTCCCTTATCTGTTCATATTGCCTTTTTATCCTTAGATCAATCCATTCTTCTAACTTAGTTGATCAAACAAAGTTTTCTTCTCTTTATCCATGATTGTCTAGGCAGCAATTCCTTTTTTCTTTTTTTATCTAAGTATTTGATGGAGCTTCTTCTTCTTTCTTTATCTCAGACAAGCTTATTAGGCTTATTGTATATGATTTTGATGATAATAAAACTTATTTTTGATTTTATCTATGCTAATGATAATTCTAGTCTGGAAAGCCTGAAATGAAGAAAAATATGCTTGGCATGATAATCACTATTGCAATATCTTGTATGCAAGCATATTATTTAAAATAATAAAGGATTCATTATGATTCATAGTGCATTAAAATGATTAATAATGTATTGAATCATAAATATGTCAAGTGCCTCATGGAATTATCAACTGAAAATATAATATTTGATTGAAGCATTTATCCATGCTCTACAACTTGTAAAAATCATGTGTGAATAAATACATTTTGATAAGTGTGCTTCATAGAAATCATTATGATCTATAGTAAATTAATCTTACTTATCATATGTTGGATCATAGATGTACTTTTGTTTAAACATAAGCATGTAGTTATCATCTTAAGCCTTTACTTGATATAATATATGAGCTTGAGAAGATCATAATGGATAAACACATCCTAATAAACATGCTTTATGTAAATAAAAGTTTTATCCATGTCTTACAACTTGAGAAAATCATAATGGATAAACACATCTAAATAAGCATGCTTCATAGATGCACTTAATTAAATTTATTCTTGTTCAAAGCTCAATTCAGATTTTTATCCAAGTTTGAAAGTTTTTGAAAACTATATGGGTAAAAGTGTTTTGATTCATAATGAATAAATTCCAAGTTTCACAAATTGTGATGTACAGAAAAGTTAAGTTCAGGAGGACAGTCACTTGTCACAGGCGCTTGCTGATATCGCTTGCCATCTATAGACAAAATATCTCATCTAAAGACACCGCTTGCCAGTTCACAGCTGCCAACCAATATCGCTTATGCGATAGTCGCTTGGCGCAGCTGCCTGCCATATCGCCTACAAGTGGATAACAAGATGGATGTGGGAGTTTTTGCAGACATCTGACTATAGTCGCGTAGGGCAGCCACCTGCCATACTGCCTGGAGCACATTCACTTAACATAATTGCTTGCCACTTGTGCTAGCCGACTTCCAATGTTCAAAAATTTGAATGTTGCAAGCTTCGAAGTTGCTTTCCACTCCTTCCAACAGTCATATTTTTCAAGATCTATTTAAAGGGAAGCTAAGGAACAATTCATGGTTGAAGAAGCAAGGGGATCGAGCTTGAAACCTTCCACAAATCTTTGCATCCCTAGGCTAAGAGCTTTAAACTTCAAATATTATCCAAGAGCTTCATTTTTCTGTATTTATTCAAGGCCTACTTCTTCTATATGTCTAAGGGAGATCTTATGTGCTATAAAGAGTTGCTCAAAGATTAAGTCCTCCCAAAGATATATATCCAAGGGAGATCTTGTGTGCTACAAAGAGTTACTCAAAGATCAAGTCCTCCAAAAGATCATTAAGGAGCTTGAGGGTTCTAAGTGCAAAGGAAAATCTACCAACAAGAAACCCATCCAAGTCCTCTAAATGTTTTTACTCAAAGAGCTGCTAAGATCAAAGAGCTTCAATGTCACATCAACACTACATCAAGTGAGTTTGAAATTACTGTAATGTGCTTATTGTGTTATCATTTTATTTGTGTTTTAACTGTGTGTACTAATAAGCCTAGACAGAGGCATATCATTGTACACAAAATACCTATAAAGGTAGAGTTTCTGGTGAGCTCATAAAACCAGAGTTATGCCCCTTGAAGTTGGAATCCAAAAGAGTTCTAGGAGCACTTGTTATGCCCCTAGAGCTGGAATCCAAAAAAGTGCTGAGAGCACTAGTTATGCCCCCTGGAGCTAAAATACAGAAGAGTGCTGGGAGCATTGTGTATACACCCCCTAAAGTTATAATCTAAAAGAGTACTGGGAGCACTATGTTTATGTGCCCTAGAGCTAGAATCTAGAAGAGTGCTGGGAGCACTACTTGTACTTCAATATTAGATATAGTGGAGCCCAAGACACAAGGTATATGTATTCCTAGAAGAGTGGATATAGGGATGGGGTGCCCGAACCACCATAAAAATCTTGTTGTTTGTATGTTGGATTGCTTTACTATTTGTGCACTTTATTGCTTTATTATTCATCTCATATTGCATAGCATACAAGCAAGAAAAGAGGGAAATTAATTTCATAGAGGTTAAGCAATAATTTTTTAAAGACCCAATTCACCCCTCCCCTCTTGGGTTAAGCCACCTTATGGGAACCAATAAAGCTTTGTCTAGTTGGTGAAGATAGTTCGAATTTCTTGCACAACTTTATGCTTTTCAACCATGACTTCATTTTCAACTGTTTCTTTCTTACATTTGTTTATAGAAATTTCTTGTTGTATTTGATAGATAACACAAGCTTATTGTAGCGCATCTTCGAAGCCTTATTTTCTCCCATTGTTTTTATTTGTGGAAGCTTCTCTTAGACAATGCAGCCTTTCCTGTTGCTTGTCCTTAAGCTTTCTTTTTCTTCTTGTTCCACATTCTTTATCAGTTTAGCTCTATAGCAGTTAGTTATGGCAGTTTGTTATAGATGATTTGACCCTACACTTAGAGCATTTCTGCACTTGCTATATTATTAGCTTTCATATATAATATTAGGATGTATTTTCTCTTCTTGTGATTATAACATATTGTAAAGCAAGGATAATATACATCTTTATTAAGTGCATAATGTGAAAGCTTAGTTAATTATGGTGCTTAGTTTAATTTAACGAATTTATATAGTAAAGAATAATTAATGTTACATGCACCATAAATAAAGAATGTATGCTTGTATAATCAAGCATTCATAATTATGTATTTATGTTAATGTTTATCATTTGATAATATACAATTGTTAGAGATTTAAGCATACAAATTTTTTATCTTAATACAAGTATTATTATCATCAAAATCATATACAATAATATTGACACTAATAATATTGTCAAACTTACCTCCACCAATTATTTGTCTTGGAAACTCTAAATTGAAGTTCTTCTGATCGGATATGATCTCTATAGTTTTATTGATGGTTCAAACCCGCACCATTGGCTATTCTCACAACCAACAATGTCGTCTCCCCAAATCCAGAATACCAAACATGGCTTCGTTAGGACAAACTAATTTTTAGTGTTCTTGTCAGCTTTCTAACTCCATCTCTCATTCCTCTCATCTCTTAATTGCAGGCATCTAAGGATACTTGGGATGTTCTTGCCAAAGTTATGCATAACCATCTCATGGGCACATCAAGCAAATTAAAGAGCAAATTAAGCATGCAGCCAAAGGTACCAAAAGCATCTCTGAATATATGAAGTTTATCAACGCTCGCATTGATAAACTTGATTCACTTGGCAAACCAATGGATCATGAGGATCTTATTAAGAAGATCTTAGATGGGCTTGGTGATAAGCACCAATTTGTCATTGATGTTGTCAATGGTAGAGAAACACCTATCTCCTTTGATGCATTGCATGAGAAATTGATAAATAAGGAGCTCGGGTTGCAACATCAACAATCCACTGCTTCTCTACCTCTTGCAACTGCCAATCCTGCCACCTGATGTCCAAAGTCTAGTAATCACGCTAATCACAATCAACTCGCACCGTCACCATGGATGCCCACCATGAATATACAAGTGTTGATCTACTACTCCCCCAACACCCAAGGTGATTGCCCTCCTTTTAAACCCTACCTTAGGCATTGTCAATGGTGCCATGTTCAAGGACATACTGTCAAACAATGCCCTAGCTATTGACAAATGCATCCAACTACACAACTGCCATCAAACCCTCATTCTTCTATACAATGACAACCACACTCTGGCAACCACAAGCTCACATTGTAACTAACAATTCACAAAATAATTCCAATTGGCTTCTTGATAGTGGGGTTTTGCACCACGTAATTGTTGATCTAAGTAATCTTTCCCTTCACACTCCTTATGAAGGGGCTGGCGACATTGTGATTGGAGATGGCATGGGTCTTCCCATCACCCATACTAGTTCTAAATTTCTCTCAACTCCCTCACATACTTTTAAATTAGATAACATTTTTATTCCATGATAAAAAAAGGAATCTTATTTCCATTTCTCAGTTTTGCCACACCAATAGGACATCTATTGAATTCTTACCCATATTTTTTCGTGTGAAGGATCTCAACACGGGGGCAACTCTTTTGCAGGGTTGAACTAAAGATGGTGTGTATGAGTGGCCAATTTCTCCTAATAAGTCTTCTTCAATAATCACCTTCTCCAGTGTCAAATCTACCTTAACAGTGTGGCATCATAGATTAAGGCATCCATCATCATCTATTTATAAACATATTATTTCTAGTTTAAATCTAGAATTATCAGGTCATCAAATTTAAACTTTAATTCTAATTAATGTCAATGCAATAAGAGTAACAAACTACCATTTTCTTTTTCATATCTTGTCTCTACATCTTCGCTTGAAATTATATTTTTTGAAGTATGGACATCTCCAATTCACTTTGTTGATGTTTTTAAATAATATGTCATTTTTGTGGATCATCTTACAAAGTATATCTAGGTTTATACACTCAAAAAAAATTCCCATGTTTGTGACATATTTGATCGCTTTAAATATTTTGGTTGAAAAATTTTCAAAACAAAAAAATATCACCTTTTACACCGACAATAGGGGAGAATATCTCTAACTTATTTCTAGCCCTTCATGGTATATCTCACTTAACAACCCCTCCACACACACCTGAACATAATGGCTACTTTGAATGTCATCACCATCATATTGTTGAAATAAGTTTGTCTCTCCTTTATCATGCCTTTATCCCTCTGTCTTACTGGTCCTATGCTTTTGCCATAGCAGTATACCTCATTAACCATCTTCCCACCCCCACACTCCAACTCCTATCTCCATATGCTAAACTCTTTAGTAGTTCTCCCAACTATAGTAAGCTATGTAGTTTTGGATGTCACGGTTATCTATGGCTGCATTCTTACACTCCTCACAAACTTGCCTCTCTCTCTCTCTCTTTACCATGTGTTTTCATTGGTTACTCTACCATACAAAGTGCCTACCTATGTCTTGAACCCATTTCTTCTTGTATTTATATGTCACATCACATCAAATTTGTTGAATCTATTTTTTGTTCACCTCTTTCCAATTGCCTCTAGATCGTTGATCCTCTGATACAGTGTCTCATTGGTGCCCCACTCTATCTTTTCTCTTGGTCATCGGCACATTGTTGGCAGTTTCGACCGTACACCCTCGACTTCTCACAATGCAACAAATATCCTAGGCACCATGGCGCTAGAATACCTAGGAAATCTTCCTGCTACCCTAAGACTAGAGTGACACGGTGCATGAAATCCTTCAGGGTGGCACCTACCCTTCTTCCTCAACCACTACTTTTCAACCTCCCTTTTCGCCCATAGCCATACTGAACCAACTAACCAGACCTAGGTTATTATAACTTGCTCTAAAAACAACATTTTCAAGCCCATCAACAAACTCAACCTCATTGCTCAACTCTCTACCTCTCCTGACCTCGAACCCACAAATTTGACCCAAGCCATCTAGGATCTCAAATGGAGTCAGACCATGTCCGCAAAATATGATGCTCTTGTTCAGAATGGGACTTGAGAACTTGTTCCACCAAATCCTAATTAGAATTTAGTTGGTTGTAAGTAGGTTTTTAGTACTAAATGTTTACTTGATGGATCTGTTGACAGGTACAAGGCTTGCCTAGTTGCCAAAAGGTTTTACCAATGCCCAGGAGTTGACTACCATGACACCTTTAGTCCTATTATCAACCCAACTACTGTCCTCCTTATTCTCAGCCTTGCAATCAATCGAGGATGGTCTCTTCGATGGCATGATGTTAACAATGCTTTTTTGTATGGCACCCTATCTGAGGATGTTTATATGTCCCAACCACCATGATTCATTGATCGTGATCATCCCAATTATGTGTGCAAACTTTGCAAGGCTATTTATGGCCTCAAGAAGCTCCTAAAGCCTAGTATCATGAGCTACACTAGTTTTTCTTGTAATATCAAGCTTTCATAACTCCTATGTAGACACTTTCCTATTTTTCTTCACTAGCAATGGGAACATTATTTACCTCTTCGTTTATGTTGATGACATTATTATCACTAGTGACAATGACACTGTTGTACAAGAATTCATCAATATTCTTGTTCATCATTTTTCCATAAAGGACCCTGGTCACTTAAAGTACTTCCTTGGAGTTGAAGTCACCTCTGGTCACTTAAAGTACTTCCTTGGAGTTGAAGTCACCTCACATCCATGTGGCTTGTTTCTATCTCAATGTGAGTACATTAAGGATCTCCTTACCACGACGCACATGTCAAAAGCCAAGCTAGTTGCTACTCCCCTTGCCAATACTCTATCTCTCATGCTTACCTCAAGCATGGTTTTCATTGACCCCTTAAAGTGTCGCATTGTGGTTGGTAGCCTACAATACTTGGCTCTCACTCATCCAGACATCACCTACACAATAAACAAACTTTCTTAGTTTATGCATCAACCAACTAGTGAGCACTGGGTTGTCATATAGTGACTACTCTGTTACTTATGTGACACTCTTAATCATAGCATTATTCTTTATTGTAACTCCCCACTCACCCTTCATGCATTCTCTGACTCTGATTGGGTGGTGACAAAAATGATTTTACTTTCACTAGGGTGTTTCACATTTATCTTGGTCGTAATCCTATCTCGTGGATTTCTAAGAAAACAGCGCAGTGTTGCCCGCTCTTTTATAGAGGCAAAATATCGATTGATTGTCACAACTACTACTAAACTTTGATGAATTTGTTCTCTTCTTACTAAACTAAGTACTTTTTTCGCATCAACCAATAATCTATTGTGATAATGTGGGTGCTATGAATCTCTGTGCTAATTCAATTTTCCACTAATGCATGAAGCATGTAGCTCTTGAGTATAATTTCATTCGTGAGCAAGTTCAGAGTGGGACACTTTGGGTTATTCATGTCTCCTCAGCTAATCAACTTGTTAATGCTATCACCATACACTTCTGCGAGCTCGGTTTCAACTTCTATAAACCAAGATTGGACTCTCCTCTCCGAGTTCTATCTTGTGGGGGAAACTCATCATAAAGGAATTCTATCTTGATTATAATTCTGATTTCCCTTGACTTTGTATCTTTCTTTGTTTCCTGTCCTAATTATACATTACTAGAATAGGCTCACAGTTGTCAAGTGTATAAATCCCATTGTCTCTAATGAAACCCCCAGCCATAATTTCCTCCATTCTTTCATCTCTTTACCTCCAACAGATTGCCGACTTGGAGGTTTTTCTTGCAAATAACATTTGGATGCTTGATCTATAGTGCTAGCATTGAAAATATATGCAATCATACATATTTCAAAACTTCTTTCCATACTACCATGAGCCCACACACATCATTCTCAATAGCCTGAAAAGAAAAAAAAAAAAGACAAGAAAAAAATTAGTGGACAAAGAAGCAAAACGAAGGAGCATCAATGTCAATCACAATAGAAACTCCGACCAGCAGATGGAAAACAGACCAAACCGAACAGATATATGAACAGACAAGAAGACAATAGGGAGAGGGCTACCACTACAAAAAGTTTAGGAGCTTCAACGATGGTCATCTTCCTCTAAACCTTTCACAATTTCCGACAGCACTGCTATTTCCAGCCTAGGATAAGCATTTTCCACCGCTCTAATACATGAACGAAATCCTCTATGGTACGCCCCTGCTGCATGTCCTTTCTTTGATGTCGTAAAGCATCTCGGGAAAATTCCTGAAGTTTAGCAAAGGCACACTCTAGCCTTTCCCTATCCATATCCAACGCAGCCACGTTACGGCAAAAGTTATTGACCAATCCCGCTCCCTCTATTCTAGTTCTCATACACGCTTATGAAGGTACGACACTTCCAATCACATCTCTAAAAGCCGCACCTTAACTAGTGCTTCGCTAGATCCATTGCGGGACAACATGGTTAATCCTAAGCAGCATTGCCAGAACACTTCAATTTTATATTGTTCTTTTGGAGGAAAGTGGCATCGCTCTCCTTCCATCTTTTTCTCCCCTAAATCTCCGTAGAAGGCGCAATAATTGCACATGATAGAGATGCTCGATGTCATGCATGGGTCACAACACCAGAATATCCGTAAAAGTGGGTCACGACGCCAGGTGATATTTAGTTAGAATAGATTAAGTTGGTCGCGACTGAGGAGATCCAGAAAAGCTTGAAGCCACTAAACGACATTGTAACCATCATCATATTATTTAATCCCATGTAAAGGATGGCAAAAGGAAACAGTAACAGAGAGGAAATTCTAATTACACAGATATTGCTTTAATAAATTAAAAAAGAGATGCTTCAGGGCATGCGGAATCCGCGATCATTTAAGGCGCATCGTTCGTACGGGGACAGTGGCCCACAAGATCCACAACAGATTCTGCATAGATGATGCTACGGTTGATTAGGATGGGCCCTACTTCATCCAGTCCAGTCGGAGGATGGAAAAGAAAGGAAAGGCTACATGTAAGAATTTTGATGTATAAGGCCAAACAAACCAACAAACCAAACGGAAATTACGGTGAAAACTGAAAAGTGATTTGGGGATGGCGCAGTCGCTGCAGGGTCAAAACGCAACAGCTAAACGAAATTGAAGGCTGCTTCTCCCACATGCAGCCTTCCTGAGTTTAAATTCTTAGATATTTCAAAAACTTGTTATTGTCTCTCGCACTTTGGTCAACTGTTCCGTTTGGAAAACTAAGTGAATCTTGCACTAGTACCCATTGTTTCATTTATATACGTGAATTACTTATGGAGAAACGAAGTCGAAAGGTGAAGAGTATGGTACTCTACGGAGAGATGAAGCAGAGCACGGACTTGGACAAATCCAAAACAACTTATTTTCATACATTTTAACATTAATTATAACAAAAGAATCAACTGCATTGATCATTTATGCGAAATATTCATTTTTAAATAATTAATATGGTGTACATAAGTATTCTACTATTATATTTTCTTTAGATATATACGTGTATGTGGTTAGACACTATATATATATAATGATAATGATAAAAACATAGATAATGTGATATATGTGTGTGTATGCGCGTGCGCATGTGCACATATAAATTTCACTGAGTTGCATGCTTTGAGTCGTCACCACTAGTCCCTACTTTACGTTTTCATTCACTGCTTTCTTCCCCTTTTCAGCAAAAGAGCGCCAAATATGTTGCACTTTGTAGGTAATAGCATCCGTTCTTCTTGTAGTGCTACAAGATATCCAAATCAAAAGGCTAGAAAATTGTGCAAAATCTTGTGGGTAGTCTACATGAGCATGGAAAGTAGAGGAGCACATGCGAATGGAACGAAGACATGCAAAATGACAAGAGAACTTGACACGTGCCTCAGACATCTCTTCTTTACTCTTCAACGATCACCTGCACTAAAGTTATGTTGTTGCGCAGATGATATTTCTAACTTTAGATCCAACCAACCAACAGTTGACTGATCCATTACGATGGTGGTGGTGGACAACATTTCTCAATCTTGGATGAGTTTTGTCTGGTAATTGTTCAGAATTATTATTTTTTTCTATCTAGAAGATGACAGGCCATACATAAGATCCTTTGTTTTGTTTTGCTTGTTTTTACTCTTAAATATGGAATCCAGAAGAGTGTTGGAAAAATTAATTTATGCCCTTAAAGCTGAAATCTAAAAAAGTGCTGGGAGTACTAGTTATGCACTCTGGAGCTGGAATCCAGAAGAGTGTTGGGAGCACTAGTGTATTCCATTATAAGTGATAGTAAAACCCAAGGCATAGGGAGAGTAGAACAGTGGAGTAGGGAGCTAGCCTGAACCACTATAAAAATCTATTTTATCATTTTTTCGCAGTACAATAATTTTATTTGACCATAATTCTTTATCTGCTCAATTCTATTATGAGACCAACACATTTGAAGCTTAATGTCGATTCTTATCTTCATAATGTAACTCATAATTATGCTAGTTCAAAGAATCAAATGTGGCTATGATTAAAGCAGAATGTTTATCTTAATTTATAGTTACATAAAGATCTTGCTTTAATTTAATGGCATGCCTCATTATCATCACTTCATATTATCATGAGTAAAAAGGAAATTGCACTGACTAAATTGTTGTATAAAGATCACATTTATTTGATTCTGCTAGTGAAGAAAAGGCGCAAGAATTTTCTAAGTGTATACAGGAAAAGCTTGAAATGAGCACATGGAAGAAGAACAATAATGAGGAATCAAAATCACTTCTTAGCCTACAAAAGTTCAAGTTGAAGAAATAAAATCAAGTGTTGAAATGGAAGGTTAAGACTAGCATCAACAATTATGAGCTCAAATGCATAAATTGAAAAAGGGAGTGACAAAGGAGATAAGTTTGCCAAAACTAATATGTTCGATTGATAAGTACATTGAACATATGCATTTCACTGTTATACATTCTTGATGTTCCTGAAATGTACATATGAATTGAAATGATCTCATTGATTTGAGCTAAATTATTCTGAAATTTTAAGTTAATACGCAAAATGATATCATTTAGGCTTGAACTTTTGAGATTAAAACAATTAAGAAAATAACCCATTTCTTGGTGAATGCTTAAAAGTTATACTCATATCATGAATTGTCTCATCTTATATATCATTCTTCTCATTCATGACCACAATGTTTATAAGAATATTTGTGCATATACAACTTGAAATCATATGATGAGAAAATTCAAATAATATGTGTTTGATGATTTGAAATATTAGGTGTCATAATATGAAATGATATATTTGTGATAATGGATGCTTGAAACGATTAAAATTGTGCCAAGTAAGTTAGAAATCCAAAATATTAGCTAAATTTAAAGTGAGAAATCATCTTCTAGAACTACTTAGGATTATGCTATGATTGATCCATTTGTAGAATAAGTTAAATTCACATGGGATATAGATGCAAGTTACATCTATGCTTAGCATCATGTGAGTTAACTAGTAAAATGAATAACTTTGTGGAATATGATTCAAAGAGTAATTAGAAAGATCCCATTTTGTTATTCATTACGTAGGAAAAGATTGCAAATTGAGTAATCATAAAAATTAGATGTTGCAAATAAAAAATCAATGGGGAGAAAAATTTGTTCAAAAGAAAGACAATAATACAAGTCTAAAAATTGAAGAAAAAGATGGAAATGTTCAACTCTAACGTAAAGTATCAAACTTGAGAAACTTATAATGCACACCTTATTGATTAAACCTTAGAAAGGCATGCATCCAAATATGAGAACTAGAGAATCAATGCAAAATATATATGACTAGTCTATATTCCACCACCTCGCATTGATAAAATTCTTTGGTGATCAAATCCTATGTTAAATAATGAGATATGATTCTTGGATGATTTGTTTAATTGTTATGGTATGAAAAGCACTTATGAGCATACAAGAACATATAAAAGGCTTATGGATTTTAAAAGACAGCTGAATGAGTGTGGTTAGAATGAGTACGAAAAGTAATATATATTCTATTGATGATCATCAAGTTTAGATTGCCCCACTCTATTCAAATTTCATAATGAGATGCCTTACAAGTAGTAATAATGATGTTTCTTACAAATATGATCTTAGATAGATTAAAGAAGCATCTTCATGGAAAACCATTGGGTCAAACATTACATTTTACGGTAATCAATGATCCAAAGTTTATGTTAGATAAAATTAGCTTTGTAAGCATGTGAATTCAAGGTACTTGAGAAAGCCTACGAAATATTGCAATTCACATATATATCATAAGAGGGAGTACTATGTAAAGAGCAAAAGTGGTTTGATCTTAATAAAGCAACATAGTGAATTCTAGTTAGGTGATAAAAGATATAGATCTTTGGAAGATGGTGATCTCATCTTGATAAATAGGTTCCCATCTATGCATCAACATTGTCTTGTCATCTTTCATCTTCAATTAAGGTTCTCCCTATGGATTCAATTGTAGCAATAGATGTCTTTGTTGATCACCCTTACTTGGAGATTTTGATGGAGATTGCCTTAATGGCCATATTTTTGAGTCCATCATTTATAGAGAGGAACCTAAGAAACTAAGGTTGTAAAAAGATCACTTGATGATCGAAATGATAGAAATCTCACTCTGAATAAAGAAAATTTTAGTGGATGCTTAACTTAAAAACATTTGAAAATTGTTTGTGTATTTTTAATTATGTGATTGAAATTTGTAACACCCTTGGGTGTTAAAGTAAGGAAATTTTTCTTAAATCATTATTTTGGGGGAATTATGGGTATGAGTTAGTTAAACTTGTGAAAGGATTAATTATGCAATTTCATTTAATCATGAAAGGGATAATTATACACATGAATTAATCATATTTATGAAGGGAGTTCTTTATGTAATTCCATGAAATTATGAGAGAGATGATTCGTGACATATATGTTGTAATTATTTTGAAAGGTCTATGGTGAAAAAATTATGAAAAGTCATTGCAAAGGGCTGCATGTGTATGGTGTGAAGATGCATCGCTGGAGCATCAAAGGAGCAAAATGTTTAATTGCTCCACCACGTCCAATTCATTCATCCCATCCCTCTTGCACCCCCAAACCTCTATTGTAGCCCTTCACGTCCATTTTCTCATGCAATTTCAGTTAGGAAAAATGTTATTTAGGTGTGTAATCTATCACCCATGCATCCAAGCTCAAAACCCTTCTATTTGGATGGGTTAAGAGGGAGAGAAAAATCTATCCTCCACCCAAGAAGCCTTCTTGCTACCATCCAAGCAAAGAGCTTGAAGATTTGAAATGGATTGTCATTTTTAAGGAGGAAATAACTTTTCCCCCAATCAGATTTTTAATTTCTACTTTACTAGGGTTTATGCAATTTCATGAGGGCTATTTTTGGGGGGATTTAGCATGAATAAATTGGAGATTCCTTGGGGAAAGTGTAACGCCTTGCACCCCCACCCTATACATTTTGACCATCCCATGTCGAGGCTGATACTAGACACTGGTTAAGTCTAACCCCTTTACTAAGGTTGATTTTGATGATGGATGAGATTAATTAAATTTTTTTTATGATAAACAAAAAATGAGTGAAAAATTAAGGTACTAACAGGTTACTTTCTAAGTGATCAACATTTATATATCAAAACAGATTAAGGAGAGTAACTACAAGTAATAAAAGGTGTTAATTGTAAAATTATTACATTAACCATTCAAAGGAAGATACTTTAAAAAGGAATGCTCAAATAAAAGTTATTTAGAAATCGATCAGAAGGATATCAGAATCTGTTCTGAGAAAGGGCGTAAAAATTTAGAAATTCAAAAGTAAATAGAAATATGTCAGAACTACATTAGAAATATAATGTAAAACTCAGAAGAACTCAAAAGTAAATAGACATATCTCAGAACACCATTAGAGATTGCTCAGAACCTCCTCAGAATCAGGGTGTAGCATTATTGTACTCCAGAAGACAAACAAAAGCTTTCTCAGAATTACAGAAATATGTTAAAAGTTAAATGGAGGAACTTTCTACACTCAAAAGTTCTTTAGAAGAACCTTGGAAAGAATATGAAGGCATACAGAATTATTCCAGAAGAAAATTCTAAAGTCAAAATCTTCTTAGAAGACCTTCAAAAACAAGACGGAAATACAAAATAAGTAAACTGAAAAAATCAAGAATGTCAGAAGTAAATTCGACCCTCAAAATTAAATTAGAAGAATTATTCAACATTCAGAAGAACCTCAAAAATAATATCAAGGCATACAGAATTATTCCAGAAAAAATTTCAGCATGTTAGAAGCAATTCAGAATGCTGACACAATACTCAGAAGATCTCTAGAAGCAACTTAGAAGCCTTCTTAGTGGCATCTTCGAAAAGGCAAGAGTCAAAGAAAAATATTAAAAGTAAAATCGAATCTTCATAAGCATATCAAAAGTCTCTCAAAAGTTTAGAATATGACTGTTGAAGGCTAAATCAATGCACAAAAAATCTCAAGAGAATACTGTCAAGAAAACACTTATCAAAAAATTCTAAGGAACTGCTTTAGAAATTCAATTAAGCTATGGATCGAACATCAAAAGTTCTAAGTACTTAACTCAGAAATTCTGAAGCCTAATAGAATGCAAAAGTTGTTACCAACTCTGCTTAATAAATTTGAAAATGGTGCTAAAGGTTATAACGGCTAAATCTTTTCAAAGCCTAGAAAAAGATGACTAAGGCAACACTTAATAATATCCGAGAACACACTGAAAATCATCTAATTTAAGAAGAGCATTCACAATCTTCCATCATTCAACTCTAACAACTATAACATTGCCAAAGCATACAAAACCTTCAAAGCCAGATTTGCGTCAACTTCAAAAGGAGTTGGAATATGATCTTATTGCATACTTTGTTCATTTAATTGAGTTTTAATTTCCATAAAAATCTCCTAAGTAAGAGGTATTAATCTCTACATTTCTATTTGGAAAAAGAGTGAGTTAGTTGGTGAGCTTTGTGAAATCATTAGTTTATAAAAGTTTCTGGTTAGCTTGGAAAACTAGTAAGTTAGTTGGTAGGCTTGGAAACCAATATGTATAAGTTAGTTGGTGAGCTTGGAAACCAATGTGTAAAAGTTTCTGGTGAGCTTGAAAACCTTTAAGTTGTTGGTGAGCTTGTAAAACCAACAAGTGTTTAGTGGAACCTGAGTTCAGTAAAGGAGACTGACTCAAAGAAGTGGAGTAGGAACCTAGGAAGGTCGAACCACTATTATAATCTTGTACATTTGTGCTATGAGTTTTACTTTCTTTTATTTTAAGTACATCTCTCTAGTTATTGGCCAAAATTTTTGAAAGCTCAATTCACCCTCCCGCTCTTGAGCTACATCCAGTTAGGAACCAACAAGTGGTATCATAGCAAGCTTCACTAATTAATTTTTAATTACCAGTATATTAACTTGTGAAGAGATTCAAATAGCTAGTATGTTCCACAACACATCTGCTGAAGGACAATCCACTTCTAAACCTTCACTTTTTGATGGAACCAATTATGGGTATTAGAAGATGAGGATGCAAAATTTCTTGATTGTCACAGATTACCAATTATAGCTTGTATTTAAGAATGAAAAAAATGTTATAAACATAGAAGATAAGTATACACTAGAAGATATTCAAATAGTAGAATATGATGCTAAGGCAAAAAATTATCTCTTCTATGCACTATTTTCATTAGAATTTGAAAATTTTTTTGCTTGTGATTCAGCTAATGAAATATGGGATAAACTTCAAGTAACACATGAAGGTACAAATCAAGTAAAAGAAACTAAAATTAATATTCTAATGTAGGAATATAAAGCCTTCTCCATGAAGGAGTTAGAAACTATCTCTGAAATATTTGGAAGGTTTCAAAAAATTACCAATGGACTAAAAATGTTGGGAGAGAAATATGAAGAACCCAAGTTAGTTAAAAAGATCTTGAGATCTTTGCCTAAATTTTGGATGCCTAAAGTGACCACTATCTAGGAAACAAAAGATTTGGATAAAATGACAGTGAAAGAACTCATGAGATCACTTATGCCCCATGAAGTCTTAATGAAGCAAAATGTTTTAGATGAATTGAAAGGTAAGAAGATTGCTTTACAAGCTGATTTAAAGAATGAAAATCTTCAAAAAATGCCTCAACAAGTGAAGATGATGAGGATATGGCCATGATAACCAGAAAATTCAAAAATAAGATCAAGAAAAAGAAATTTGGAAACAACTCCAAAAGCAACAACAAGAACAAGGAAAAGAGAAAGGAGATTTCAATATGTTACAATTATAATAAATCTGGGCACATGAAGTTTGACTATCCAGAACCAGATAAAAACCAAGGAGATAAAAAGAAAAGATATAATTCTTACTTTGATAAAAAGAATATTTCTAACAATAGAAAATTTGAAAAGAAAAAGAAAGCTATGGCTACATGGAAAATGCTGGGAGATATGATGCAAGAAAGCTCGAGTGAAATAGAAGAAGCAAATGAAGCACAATTTAGTTCACTCAGCTCCAAAGGAAGAAATCATCATATAAGAATATGGTTCATGGCCATCCATGAAGATGAGGTAAATTCAAAACCTGAAACTTCTGATCTAGAAGAATTTTTAGATGAATTATATTCAGATTTCAAAACTTTAAAACAAAAAGAGAACTAGAAAGAACAATCCATGAACGCTCTAAGTTAAGACAAGAAATTACTCAGCTCAAGACTAACCAAAACCTTAATATAGTACTTGAGTAGATAAAAGTAAAAAATTATGCCCTTAGAAAAATATTGACTTCTACTTTATTTAAACTAAAGGCAAAGAAGAAAAGTAGAGAAAACCAAAGAAAGAAAAATAGCAACCATGAAAGAGAATTAGAACCCAAATAGAACCTGATTTGGGTAACAAAAACTATTGCTAACATAATAAATACAATAATATCTTCAGATAATAGATTAGTAGCATCTAAAAAGTAATGGGTGCCAAAATATTCTGCTATTAACCCGCCTAGACCCATTCCTAAATGGGCACTAGAAATTATAGCTTGACCTTATTATTACAGGTGTGCTTGAGAACCATAAGGAGTAACAATCGGTATATTAATAGTGATTGCTCAAGACACATTATAGGGGAGAAGGAGTTGTTTAGAGAATTAAAAACTAAAAATAAAGGAACAGTTACCTTTAGAGATAATGAAAAAGGTAGAGTGGTTGGGATTGGTAAGATCAGCCAACCTCCCTCTATTACTATTTCAAATATTTTACTAGTAGAAGGATTAAAACACAATCTTTTAAATGTTAGTCAATTTTTTGACAATGGTTACATGGTTGTGTTTGAATCACATATGTGTTCTATGATGGATAGTTCAAATTCAGTTATAGTACTTGGTAAAAGATGTGGAGATGTGTATTTAGTATACTTGAGTAACATCCAAGTCGAATGTCTCATTGTGAATAATGAAGAATCCTTATTGTGGCATAGAAGACTAAGACATGCCAACAAGTTCATGATTGAAAAACTATATAACAAAGATCTTGTTATTGGCTTGCCCAAACTAAAGTTTGACCAAAATGAATTGATGCTTACTTAAAAGGAAAGCAAGTTAGAGAATCATTCAAATCTAATAAAGAAGTATATACAACCAAACCATTTCAATTACTACATATGGATCTTGTTGGACTAGAAGTGTTTGAGGGAAATATTATGCATACGTCATTGTAGATGACTATTCTAGATTCACCTGGATAATGTTTCTTGCCTCCAAAGATGAGACTTTTTTCATTCTTTGAAACATTTACCAAGCATGTATAGAATGAACAAGATTCTCAAATAGTAGCCATAAGAAGTGATCATGGTGGAGAATTTGAAAACTATAAATTCACTACTTTTTGTGAATGCTATAAAATTTTGCATACATTCTTTGCACCAAGAGGACCTCAGCAAAATGGAATAGTTGAAAGAAAAAACAGATCCTTGCAAGAGATGATAAGGACAATGTTAAGTGAATATGACTTTAATATTTTTGGGTAGAAGCAATGAATACGTCATGTTATATTATTGACAAAATTTTTGCTAGATCTATACTCAACAAAACTCTATTTCAATTATATTATGGCAAAAAACTAAACATTTCTCATTTCCACACTTTTGGTTGCAAATGTTTCATTCTTAACAATGGGAAGGAAAACCATGGCAAACTTGGCAGCAAATCTAATGAAGGTATTTTTCTTGCTTATTCCATTGTTAACAAGGCATTTAGAGTCTACAATCTAAAAAATTAAAATAGTAGAGGAATCCATTCATGTAAAGTTTGATGAAAGTACTAACCCTTCTAGAAGGATAAGCAATTTTGATAATGAGATAAAAGAAATTACAACAACTTTGGAGAAAATAAAGATACCAGATAAACATAAAGATTTTTCACAATAAAAAATATGAAAAGATGAAGAAGAAAAAAATGATGAACTATCCATCAATGAGGTAAATAATGAATGTAACAATTTCTTTACGAAAGATTGGAGGTTCTACAATGCATAATCATCCTGAAAACCAAGTAATTAGTGATATTTATGATAGAGTGAGAATTAGATCTTCATATCATCAAATATGTGGTAATTTTGCTTTCATTTTTTAACTAGAACTAACTTGCATAGATCATGCTTTAGAAGAGGAAAACTAGATTATAACCATGCAAGAAGAAATGGATCAATTTAAATGTAATAATGCATGGACGCTTGTTCCAAAGCCTAATCATTGATCTATTATAGGAAATAAGTGAGTCTTTAGGAACAAACTAGATTAAGCTGGTATATTAATAAAAAATAAAGTAAGATTAGTAGCAAAAGAATATTGTCAAGAGGAAGGACTAGACTTTGAAAAATCATATTCTCTCTTTTGCTAGAATTGAAGCTATTAGAATGTTGTTAGCATTTGTATCTTTTATGAATTTCAAGCTTTATCAAATGAATATAACAAGTGCATTTCTGAATGGTTTCATTAATGAAGAGGTTTACATAAAAAACCCTTCTAGGTTTGAAGATCCTTATGGTCCAAACCATGTTTTCAAACTCAAGAAATCTCTCTATAGATTAAAACAAGCTCTTAGAGCATGGTATAAGAGATTAAGTAAATTATTAATAAAAAACAAATTTACTAAAGGTAAAGTAGACACTGGACTCTTCATTAAGAATACAAAAATAACATGCTAATTGTTCAAATCTATGTGGATGATATTGTATTTGGTGAGACTAATGATAAATTATATCAAGATTTCTCTAAAATAATGCAAGGAGAATTTGAGATGAGTTTAATGGGTGAGATGAACTTCTTTATGAGACTTCAAGTAAAACAGATGAAGGAAGGAATCTTTATCCATTAAGCAAAATACACTAAAGAATTACTCAAGAAATTTGATTTAGAAGAAGGAAAACTATTAGCCACAGCAATGAGTACATCCATTAAAATGGATAAGGATGAAAAAGATAAATCTATCTGCCAAAAACTCTATATAAGCATCATAGGATCTCTTTTATATTTAACTATAAGTAAACCAAATATTATATTTGGTTCTGCATGTGTGCACAATTCCAGTTAGATCCTAAAGAATCACATCTAGTTGCTATTAAAAGAATATTTAGATACCTTTTAGACACTCCAAACCTTGGTTTATGGTATCCAGGAGATTCAAACTTTAAATTAGTTGGGTATGCTGACTCAGACTTTATAGAATACGAGGCAGATAGGAATAGTATGTCAAGATCATGTCAGTTTCTTGGAAGCATGATCATATCATGGTTTTCTAAGAAACAAACATCTGTTGCTTTATCAACTACTGAAGCTAAATATATAGCTGCAGGTAGATGTTGTGCACAACTTTTATGGATAAAACAATAATTGAATGATTATGGTTTAAAATATATTAATACACCTATTAGATGTGATAATACTAGTGCAATAAACCTGACAAAGAATCCAGTATTACATTCTAGAAATAAACACATAGAAGTCAGACACCACTTTATTAAAATCATATACAAAACCATGATATCTATTTAGAATATGTACCAACTGAAAATTAGTTAGCAGACATTTTTACAAAACCACTTCCAGAGGATAGATTCTGTAAAATTAGAAGAGAACTTGATATACTAGATCCATGCACATAAAATGCATATTACATGATTTAATCATTTTATAATGATAATGATCACATAATAATAATTAAGATGCCAAAATGTTAAATTCCTAACATTTAAACTGCTTCAGAAGTAATTTAGAATCTCTAATACAACATTTAGAATGCTTCAAAAGTAATTCAAAAATTTTGATATAACATTTAGAATGCTTTAAAAGTATTACAGAAATTCTGACATAATCTCAGAATAATTTTTCAAAATTAACTTTTGCCATAGAATTTCTATGATACCTACTTAGAACTTCTGACGCACAGGCTTAATTGCCCCAAAACTTCATTTTAGAAACCCCTTCTGCATAATAAGTCCTTAGAACTTCTAAGGTTATAAGCACGGAAGTTCTGATAAACTTATCATCACCACAGAATCTCTGACATTGTATATTAGAAGCTCTAACCCTTACAAAAACCCTGGCGGTAGAAATTTTGCTCATTTGTTTCCAATCTCTAAGCCCCTCTTCAGAAATGGTGATCAAATGTTTGTGTCACCTATATTTTCCCTCCTCCAAATTGTTCTCATTTCACTTTGTCCTCAGAGATTTATCATTCCCAGAATCTTCAAAAACCCTCTCTTTCAAAACCCTAAGTTGAAAATCCTCCAAGTTGTTGCAAATGGCTAGGACAAAGAGGGTGAGTAAATGAGCTGAAATCCCATCTACAAATTATGAGATAAGGAGAAGAGAAAGTTCAAAAGAAGATACTCTAAGGAAGAGAAGAAGAATAGAAGATTACATCCTAAAGGTTATCTTCAATAACGACTCTTCAGCTCACAATAAATTTATTAAGTATTTTGAAGGAAGAAAAATTATGAAAGGAAGAGTTTTTGATTTCAAAGTATTTTAAGAAAATGGCTTGAACTTGTACGTGACCAATTAGATTAAGTCCCAAGGCTGGGGAAATTTCATATGCTATAAGTATAAATGTTAAACTAGAATGGTTCAAGCCCTGGTTATAAATTTCAATTACAACATAAGAAAATTATGGATTGGAAGGACAAAAATAAATCTAACTCTAGATAGCATAAGAAATGCATCCAACATTCCTGAGATTAAAAAGTAAGAAATAGATCAGCCATCTGATAGAACTAAGCTATTTTTAGATCTAGCTGAGGTAGAAATTAAAGAGAATATAAATTACTTGCATGTCAACCATCTGAATCTAGATTTAAAGCTTGCTCATGTTGATCTTCAACAATAAACATTCAAAATGAGGAGGTACAAATTAAATTTTTGAGAAAGAGGCTAAAATTTTGTGGGCAATGAAGCACAGGAAGAGAGTAGACATATCTCGGATCATTGTTGATCATCTATACTTGGTTAAGACATCAACAAAGTATTATCTTCCTTATGAGATAATAATGAGCAAATTTCTTAAGATAAATAATATTGATCTTTCCAAAGAAGATGGAGAAGAGTTCATGATAAGAGAAATAATAAACAGAGATACACTATAGAGAATAGGCTTCAAATGAACTCCATAATGCTGTATTTCTCAGAATCCACAAAAAGAATAAAAAATAAAGCAAACAAGAACTAAAAAAGTGAGAAAAGATAGGCAAGAGACTGTGGAAGAAGCAAAAAATATAAGAGAAGAAGTGATAGGAAGAAATAAAGAAGAAAGAACAAGAGGATAGAGAGGAAAGTATAGCACCAGTACCATCCAGACCTATCCAAACTCAACAAAAATCATCCATTCCTCAACCTCATCAACCTACCTACTCAATTCCATAAAACATTGACACCATTCTTTCAGCCCATCAACTACCAATCCATACAAGGTTAACCAACCCCAAAACCCAAAACTCAAATATCAACCTAAAGACAAACTCAATTTAGGAATCACTAGTTCACAAGCTAAATACATTGAGTGCTCAAATTGAAGCTGTTAAAACCCAACCTCAAATTCAAGATTCACCATCCTACCCATTCTCTCACCAACAACATCACAAATCTCCTTCACCCATTCATTTCCCTACACAATCATCATCTTCCATTTTACATTCATTCACTCCAGTTCTAGAAGTTGTACAGCCTTAGGATGAAAATTCTGAAACTATTATTCAAACTCCTATTCATATACAGCCTTCTTTAGTCTTTTCAAAATTCATACCCATTGAATCATCACCCATTCTACCGGAAGAATATCTTTCTAATCCCTATAGAGCTATGATTAGGCATAGACAGATTTTCACTAGAACACTTCCTAGGTTTTGTTTTTTTCCCTATAGACCATCAATTTTTCTAGATTGGTCTTATTATGACCTTGTAATGTCAGGAGAAATTCTTCCACCTCAAATTGAAGAACTTCCTCCATATCTATAGAAGAGAGCTCCAACTCCACTTTCTCCAAAATTAGTTAATGAAAATTGTGATTTTTTTTATTTTTTTTATACAATCAAAATAACATATTCTTAATTCAAAGCTCAATTAGATATCAATTCTCTCATCTCCAAAATGTTTCTATTCCATAACCTCATCATCCATCCTAAAGCACTACCATTTCCACAAATCATTGGTTAGATTGCTCTTTCCAAAATCCAACTTATCCCTAATCCTCCTCTTAAACCCATAGGCCATAAAATTAACATTCCTCCATTAGAATCATTTCAAGATGCATATACTAAAAAACTTCTTCAATTGCTTCTAGTATCAAGGCCTCCTAGAACAACATTTCCATCTCCCTCAGGACCTCAAAATATCACTTTTATAACTGAGGAAGAATTTTTATTTTACTCTAAAGTTAATATGCAAGCTATTATTGATAACCTTCTCCTTGCTTATCCAAAGGTTGCTGATTCATACTCCATCACAAAATTTGGGTATGTTATTCCAAACCACCCCCCTCACCTAAACCAACATCATCTTCTCCAAAAATAGCTAGAAAACCAAAATCCTCACCCTCTCTAAAAACATCTAGAAAACCACTTTCTATTCCCATAAAACCAACTATACAAACTAAACCAAAAAGAAAACCTAGAATTCCACCTCCAAAAGTTTATAAAAAGGCTTCTCCTCCTTGCTATACTCTATATTATGAAGAATGCATTGCTAGAGTAAATGCCAATACTGAAGCCATTCTCAAGAAACAACCTGTCCTTTTTCTTACGTTATTAAATTCCAACTTAAAAGACCGTATTAATATCATTTATGTTTCCACCTATAAAATTTCTTTCTTAACCCAAGAACCACCCACTGCAATTCCCAAAGATCCCACTTTAGTTCACCCCCCCTCCTCCAAGAATTAAAAAATTTGTATCTAACTCTAGGACCTCTTCCAAAAGACCCACTCAAAAACTTGCCTCCACAACCACCATTCCTCCTCCTTCTGAAGACCCCAACTTCCCTCTAACCTCCTCTAGGAAGCTCAGAATCTAACCTACTGCTATATTTAACTCACATCATTCATTATTCCATGTGATGTTACTTCTTTGTACTATGATTAATCTAATGTATCTCAATTTTCTATGATGTATCTCATTTTGTTTTGATGTATCTCACTTGCTATGAAATTTTATCTGTCACTCTGATGTATATATGTTTTGCCATACTAATGAATTTCTTTACCTTTTATTTTTAACTTCATTCCTTTTGATTATGACAAAAATGGGGAGAGAAATGAGATGAGAAAAATGAGAAAAATGAGAGAAATAGAAGAAATATAAGACATATAACATATAAAAATAACTAAGTACATACATTCAAGGGGAGCTTACCCATGCAGGGGGAGCTGCACTATGTCAATAGAAGCACCTTGCACATTTTGCATTTTTTTTTAAAGGTTTATCACTCAAATATTTTGTCATCATTAAAAAGGGGAAGAATGTTAAGTCTAACCCTTTTACTAAGGTTGATTTTGATGATGGATGGGATTAAATAACTTAGTTTTGATGATAAACAAACAAATGAGTAAAAAATTAAGGTACTAACAGGTTACTTTCCAAGTGATGCAATATTTATATATCAAAATAGACTAAGGAGAGTAACTGTAAGTAATAAAAGGTATTAATTATAAAATTATTACATTAATCCTTCAAAGGAAGATATTTAAAAAAAGAATGCTCAAATAAAAGTTATTTAGAAAAAGATCAGAAGTAAGTCAGAATCTATTTAGAAAAATGGCATAAAAATTCAAAAATTCAAAAGTACACAAAAATATGTCAGAACCCCATCAGAAATATAATGCGGAACTTAGAAGAACTCAGAAGTAAATAGAAATCTTAGAACCCCATTAGAGATTGCTTAGAACCTCCTCAAAATTAGGGTGTAGCATTATTGCACATCACATGAAGGATAGAAGCTTTCTCAGAATTGCAGAAATACATAAGAAGTTAAATAGAGGAACTTTCTGCACTAAGAAGTTCTTCAGAAGAACTTCAGAAACAATATAAAGGCATATAAAATTAATCTAGAAGAAAATTCTGAAGTCAGAATCTTCTCAGAAGACCTTTAGAAATAAGACAGAAATACAACTAAAGTAAATTGAAAAAATCAAGAACGTCAGAAGTAAATTTGACCCTTAGAGTTAAATCAGAAGAATTATTCTACATTCAGAAGAACCTCAGAAACAATATCAAGGCATATAGATTTATTCCAGAAGAAATTTTAGTATGTTAGAAGTAACTCAATGCTAACACAATACTTAGAAGATCCTTAGAAGCAACTCAGAAGCCTGTTCAGAGGTATTTTCAAAAAGGCAAGAGTCAAAGAAAAATATCAGAAGCAAAATCCAATCTTCATAAGCATATCAAAAATTGATCTTACCTTCTCTTTCATGCATAGCCATCCTCCCTAAATGAAAGTAGGGTTTAAATGAAAGATCACTTGATTAAATAGCTAGGCAAGATGATTTCCTAGCTAAATTGGCAAGATATCAAGCGTAACGGGGCTATGACAAAAGGGGAAGAAGGAGCGGAAGAGACTAGAGGAAAATGGGATGGAAAAATGGCTAAATGTTAGTTGTCTAGCTTATATTATCCAACCTTGCCATGATGTGGAATTTGCTGGTTGCTCCGCCTCACCCCACTTCAATCCGAAGCTACAGTGCTGATTTCTAGACCACGATGTCAATTCTTCTATCTCTTTTTTGTTGATTTTCATCCCTTTTTTCCCTTTCTTTTCTATCATTTATTCTATATAAGAACAACATTAAAAAGCACCAAAAGTTTACCTCAGTTAACTTTTAATCATGTTACTTAATCATACACATGATTTTACTTGGCCTAATTTTAGGAAATTTTTGTGCAAGTCACACATACTTGAATCATTTCATTTCAAACTAAATTTCTTCATTAATCAAGTACATAATTTACCAAAATTAACAACCTAGGTGTTACAAAAAGTGACCCTAATGATTATGAAAACCATATTAATGTGTTTTGGTATGAGATTATTGTGTGTCCATTTCGTGGACAAAGACATTTTTGCATATGGGGATGGGTGATTCCTATGTAGGATACTTGGGCAGCAATTTGATTGAATTAAGGGCTTAAGTAGCTCATTATTAATTTTAATTAACTATGATTTGTGTTATATAATAGCTATATGTTGCTGGAAATGAAAGTCATGTGATGCATCATGCTGAAAATTGGAAATTTAAGTAATGCATATTAGGCGTTTGATAAAATGCCTTTAAGAAAAATAAAGTAGAAATGAATGATTTGTTTAAAGCCTCTAATTAGCCACTACTTTAGCACTAAAATTAAAAAGAATGATTCAAGAAAGGTTAAAAGTTGGGCAACAATACAGAAGATGTTATAGTGGAAATTTACATTTGAAATGCATTTAGAAAGCACCTCATGAATGGGCGGCAATATGGATAGTTTGTGACACCTAGGAATTGTGTTTATTTGGTTTAAAATGAAGCATGAATTGGGGGAGAAAAATGGCAAATCTTATGCACAAATGATAATTAAAGGCCCTATATTTGTTGGCTTGAAAAAGTTCTACAAATTTAAATTTGGTTACCAGGACAACTATGTTGATAATGACTTGATTAGAACTGTATCTATATGAAAAATGTATGTAAATTGCATGATTATATGTGTAGGGTCATTTGAGCATTGAAAGGAAGCTAAGTTATGAAACTCAAGAAATTGTTCTCCATTAAGGTAAGCAGGCTCCTTTTATTATTTGTATGGATTGATAAGGATAATGAGTATCCCATGATTATAGGCACCGTATTTTCAATAATGTTTATTATATTATGTAGATGTGTGATTATTGGGGATAGTGAGTATTCCATGATTTTACATTGATTGGTGTTTCTTATATTATGTGAACATGTGGATTGCTAGAAATAGAGAGTATCCCGTACTTTTATATGGAATTATGTTTATTATTTCCTATGAATGCATGGATTGATGGGGATAGAGAATATCCCACATGATATTTATTATATTGTGTAATAGTGTGGATTGATAGGGATCTTGAGTATCCCATTATTATGCACATGGCACTGCAATTTAAAGAATAAAAATATGTTTCCCATTAAACAAGTATGAATGTGTGGACTAATGGGATAGTGATCATCCCATGGTTTTGCACACGAATACTACAATTTGCATAATATTTATTATATTATATATCGTAGCTTGTAATGTTGAGATTGTACTCTTTCTATTCTTTCTTTTACTCATGTGTAGATGTAGGGAGTGATGGTGGTTCAAAATGTTGAAATTGTATTCTTTTTGTTATTCATGTGTGAATGTGTGGATGAATAAGGATAATGATTGTCCCATGCTTTTAGACACGGGCTATTTGAATAAGATTTATTGTACTGCATTGTAGTTTGAAATGTTGAAATGGTATTCTTTTGTTACACTTATGTGGACTTGTGGATTGATGAGGATAATGAGTATTCCATGGCTTTGTATACGGTTTGAAGTGTATTATGAGTTGTAACATTGATATGGTATATCTCTATGTAATTGACTTGAAACTTGTGATTGACTAATTATGTGACTGACTTGTTGGCTCGTGATTTTTGTATGAGTTTTGCATATGAGCATCATGTTTGGAATGATATTTGATGTATGATGAAAGCATCATGATTTGAATGATGAAATTTAATATTTTTATGTGTTCATTTTTTAAATTGGATTTAGTGATATGTGTTCGATGGCTTACTTTGATATGGTATTGCACAATATTTCCTTATGGGGCATGAGACATAATGGGCATGATTGAGTTATGTGATATGTACTGGTGTTATGCAATATGTGGAATTATCATGATGATTGAAATGTCGGGATGACATCAATATGATATGATATACTGGGATGACATCAATGTGATTGGTATGCCAAGATGGCATCGATATGATTGAAATGTCGGGATGGTATCGATGCATTATGATATGCCAAGATGGAATCTATATGATATGATATGCCAAGATGGCATCGATATGATTAATATATCGGAATGGCATCGCTATGGTATAAAAATGTCGGGATGACATTGATATGATATGGACCATGATAGTGCCTGGGTGGCACGGTCATGATGTGGCCACAATAATGCCTTGGTGTCATAAACATTGTATGACATCCATGTGGTGGGGATGCCTTGATGGCATGGATTTAATGTGATGGCTGTGTGATGTAGTATGATGTGCCTAAGTGGCATAGATATGATATGATATGAATGCTCGGATGGCATAGATGTGATGAGACACCCATGAGGTGTAGATATGCCTTGGTGGCATGTATGATTTGATGGCCTAGAAATGATATGACACCCGTGGGTTGTCGACCTACCTCGGGAGGCATGGTTATGATATGATATGACACCTATGGGGTGTTGACATGCATGGGCAGCATGGATATAGTATAACATCTAGTAGTATGGACATTAGGTGGCACCAGTGATGGGTAGATATGTCTGAATGGCAAGTAATAATGATTGTAGATTGTGAGTATGTTAATGATGAATATGTTTAATGAGAATGACTTGATGTTGATGATGAATGTGTGTGAATGAGAATGACTTACTATGATGATGAATGTATATTAATGACTTACTATGATGATGAATGTATATTAACGAGGATGCCTTAATGATGAGGCGATATATGAGTTTTGATTTAGAGGTTGAGTGATAATGAGGTTGTATATGAGCCAGATTATGAGAGCATATGCATCATGGGCATCAGAATGATGTTGCATTGTCATACACTGTTATGAAACTTGTCTTATCATGGAATAGCATGTGTATTGAATTTGATTATGACTTCTAATGGAATATTTATTATTGTTTTATTCATGATTCTTGGATGCCATTTATGAGATTGTATCATGAACTAAAATGCTTATATGATAGACCTTCATATGTTGCTTTGGAAATTTATATCTGGCTATTTGTTTGTACAAACGCTTTTGATCTAGCATAGCATGGTATTTCATTATGAATCATGAGTCAGTGAGGGCATGATGGGTCTATGTGGTATATGATGGTGTCTTGATGATAGTGTAATGTTAATATGACTTGAGACCTTGATGTGTTATGGTCATGTCTAGGAGGCATGGTAGATAAAGTATATATAACCTGAATGAACCTTGGTAGCACGGATGTGAAATGACGCCGACGAGATGAGGATATGATCGGATGAGATGATACAGGCGCTTTGAATGATGGTGAATTAGTAACGATAATGTGTTTGGAAAATGTTTAATAGTGGTATGTTGTGTGTGTTGAACTGAGGAAACATGTACCTTATAGATATTGAAGCCGGTTGCATTATTGTACACTTCTGCTATGACACCCCAAAATTTTGAGATAAGGAAAGTTTGAAAGTAACTATTTCAGGTGAATGATACATATTAATTCACAACAATTTGAAAATAATTATATATGTAAATGTGAGATTGATGATAAGGAGATGTTGATGGTAATTAGGTTGCATGAATTATTGCAAAAATACTATAAGAAAATGATGCTGAGAGGTTATAAGTGCATGGTATAGTATGCACCACTGGAGCATCATGGGTGGACCTAGTTTAAATGCTCCACTAGCCCCATTTTCAACCCATTTTTGTCCCCGCCCTTGCTCCCATGCCCCTATCTTCTCCGCAACTCCTTTTTCCCACTAAATTTCAACAACTTTTATCAGGGAAAATTGTGATGGAAGTAAGATACTGCCATTCCAAGTAGTTAGGGAGTAAAAGTTCATCTATTTGAGGGAGGAAAGACAAATAAAAACTTTGCAAATGTCACTAAGGGAGCCTCTTGCAGCAATTGGGGGAAAATATTGAGGATTTGAAGTGAGCTCATTGTGGTAAGTGTATTTCCTAAGTTAATTTATGAATGATGCTTTTAATTAAGAGTGTTCTATAATTATTATGGGAGTTAGGGTTTGAACTTTAGTGGGTTTTTTGAATATTTGCATGTGAAATTGATTCAAAGGCTTAATTATGTTGTTACTAGTGGAAATTGACTGTAAGAAATCCATGCAGATGGTCCATGGGTTGGATAGCCATGTCTTAACCTTTGCATAGTTCATGTTGTGAATCAATGGGTTAGAAGAGAATTCATGAATTTTAAGGCATGATAGATTAGTTGCAAGGCGATTTTGATATTAATTATGTAGAATCATGGGAATCTGATGTTGGAAGTGCATCCTAATTATTACACTTTGCTGAGAATTGAGAAATTGAACGATGCCAATTACATGTTTCATGAAATGACACTTAGGAAAGAAAAGTGTATTTGGGTGGCTTTCCATAGTCGAAATTGTTCATTTATTTGAAGTTAAGCAAGGTGTCAGTTTTGCTTAAACGAGGCATTGTATGTGTGATGAAACCAGAACTAAGGGTAAACTACACTTATGAGATTAAGTTGAGATTTCCTATGTCAACATATGTGAATTTCAATTGGGATGTATTTTACATGTTTAGGAGCTGTCGGACCTTAATTTGGATTGAGTTGTGGAACCTGAGATCAAAGAGTGTGATTCTCTCTATAAGGTATGTAAGTAGGTTACTTTTATGACAAGTATGGATGTGAAATGGGTGGAGATAGGGTGTATCCCATGATTTCTATACGAGGACCGCATTTGAACATTGTTTCTTATATTGTATTTTGATTTGAAATGATGAAACTATGTATTTCCATGAGTTGGTCTTAGAAATTAGATGCAATTCTATTTGCTCAAATGGATGCATGATGAAATCATATATTCCTATATGTTTATTATAAACTTTGGATTCTACTATATGTGTTTCATTGGTTTGGTTGAATGTTGCATTTCATGGCATGTTATCATGAATCAAAATAGAGGCATGATTGAGTTATTTTAGAAGGGAAAATACCTTGATGATTGAGTATTAAGAAAACCTCAATTGGATGGCACAAACATAATATGATGTGACAGTGCCTACGTGGCATAGACATAAGATGACCATGATAGTGCCTGAGTGGCACGAATATGATATGACAATGATAGTGCCTTGGTGGCACAAATTTATATGGATAGATACAACACCCATGGGCTATGGATATGCCTTTGGTGGCATGTGTGGATATGCCTTTGGTTGCATGAAAATGAGATGAGACTTGTGAAGTACAAAATTTGTAAAATTGGGTAGTAATGCCTTGTAAATCGTGAACATACTTGATCCTCTCAGTAGATGTACGTGGTGAACCCGTGATCCCTATGTTGCAATGATGGCAGGGTAGCATAGAAAGCAACAATAGTGTTATCATGGATCTAGCAACATTCATAGCCAGGGTTATAGGGATAAACCAATTGGACATTAAAGGGGGAAATAGGTGGTAATTACATTTGGCAAAATTTATGAAACAAAATGAATATGTTCGAAACAAAATGAAACAAAATGCATGCATATGGATGGATGATGAGACCTGTCATAGTCATGGTATGAGAATGATAAATATATGTGAATGAGAATGCCTTGATGATAAAGCTAGGTCCAGTAATGACATAATGGTTCTGAATATGTATGATGGAAGTGTACGAATGAGAATGCCAAGATGAGAAGGCTAGTCTTGGCAATAATGAAAGAATGATATATGTGCATGGATGAGTATTGATTATGGGCAGGGCATGTGCACCCCGAGTATAAGGATGTGAGACTGTATCTGCATATAGGCCTGGATTATAAGAACATGTGCATTATAAGCATAGGGATAGCATTGCATTGTCATGAATTTCCACACAACATGGAATCGCATGTGTATTGGATCGATTAGGATCATCTAATGCTTTATTTGTTAGTGTTTTCCACTTTACTTAATAACTAAGTTCGCCTAGATTCATCCCATTTTATTCCTAGTTCTTAATTGACAAGTTTGAAGATGGAGCCTAACATGGAGTTGTAGCTCATGATTGTGATAGATGGTGACCCTTGTGATGGTTGGTGGATTTGGATGTTAGAATCTTAGTTTTTTGATATGTGATAAATTTGTTGTAAATTTGAAGAAATCAAACTTTATGTATATTAAATCATGTATGAGCTAACTATACTGGCATATCATCAGAATGAGATGTGTGTATATTAATATTGTCTATTGCTATCACAATGCAACTTATGATTTTGAGTCATGTTTGAGTGTGTTTTATAGTGTATGGATTTGTGGTGGATGTATGAGATTATTTAAATGTCATTAAATAGGCATGGAATTGAGAAGTTATAGGGGAGACTCTGTGTGAGGTTCTCTATAATTTTTAATTGAGTAGCTCTCTGAAGGTGGGGTGTTACATCTGCATACTATGGAATTATGACATTGTTATGTACTCCTACATACTTTGGAGTATATAGATATCATAATTAAGTCGGTTATTTTACTAGATTAGTTATTATAATTTTTATTCTGCTACTTACTAAGTTTGCCCAAACTTACCATGTTTAATTCATGGTTTTGAGTTGATAGATTAGATGATGGAGCCTAACTGAGGGTTGGCAGTCATGATCGGGATTTGACAGTAATCTTCATGATGCTTGAATGAAATTGGGGATGGAATCCCTTATAATAAACATCAATTTGTAAATTTAATAAGATTCAAGTCGTGATGTATATTGACTTATATTTGAGATAATTATATTGGCATCTCAAATAATAGAACGTCTGAGATGTGTGTGGATAGATTTTTAGTACTATTATAGTTATGCCATTTACCATTGCAATGTGGCTCACAATTCTGGGCATTGTGTGGGTATGTGTTACTATCTGTAATGATGGTTATGAATGTATGATATTATTTGGAAATGGTTGTAAAGGTACAAAATCCTTATATTTTAGGGGAGACCTT
Source organism: Pouteria campechiana (assembly GCA_036873735.1). Taxonomy (NCBI): domain Eukaryota; kingdom Viridiplantae; phylum Streptophyta; class Magnoliopsida; order Ericales; family Sapotaceae; genus Pouteria; species Pouteria campechiana. The sequence goes on from JAYJMB010018134.1 coordinate 37,754, forward strand.
ATCGAATTTCCAATAAAATCCTTCTTTGGAATATAAGATGGTAGTGCCCCAGGGTGGGGTGTTACAAAATTGTGATGTTTTATTTTTGGAGAAATGTAGTGAGATTAATATGTATTATCTCTATTATTTGAAAAGTTAAAACCTTAGATTGATGTCTCTTGTGCCTAAATGGAAATCATGATAGTGCAACCCTTTGCAATTTGTTTATGTGATTGCTAGAAAGAGAAAGGTAGATAACTTTCATATTTTCTTTTGGTTAATTGTTTGGCACACTTGCATGATTGGCATCTAGAATGATTGAAAAGATATTATAGTGCAAAAATAAGAATACATTTGTAAATTATACCATGTTACTTATGTATGCTTGCTATTTAAGAATGATGATATATGAATACATACATGATTTTTTTTTTAAATTAACATGATTGATTGAGTTCACATTTTTGCATTGGGATATTTTAAGGTTGAATAAGTTAAGTACATCTTTGATTAGATTGAATTATACTTCCATTTCATCATAATATCCATCCCAAGATACATAAAATGAGCTTTTAATGAGAATTATCTATTGTTTGAATATTGCTCATGACATGGATGCACTCTATCTAATTGCAAATTTTCTTCATGTTGTGCTGCAATGTTCTATCTTTTAGATGTATATGGGGAGAAAGTAACCCCTTCATATGCCCAGAAACCCTACAAGGGCCTCTCCCATCTATGATACCTTTTTGATTCTAATAGAAAGGGGGAGAGAATAGGAAGACTTGTTTGTAAGAAAGACAAAAAGGAGAAGTTGTTTGTTTATACAAAGAGGGGGGAGAAGAAATTAAAAATTGGTCATATTGATCATGAATTGTTTTGAAGAAGAATATAGTCATGACCTGTTAACATGTCAAAAGAATCAAACTCCAAATGTTTATATATATATATATCAATCAGATAGGGGGAGTTTATTATTAGATTAGTAGAATATCTTTTAAATGCCACAAGTCTTCAAGTTTTGTCATTATTAAAAAGGGGGAGATTGTTAGGTTTAGGTGTATAGTTTTGATGACAACAAAACTTGTCTAAGACTTTATCGAAGCTAATGAATTTTTGCTAAGTCTTGGAAGTGATATATATGGAAGAACTCATCTTGGATGTGGTTGAATGGATATAATGCCAGGGGAGCTGCTACAGTAACAAGGGTTGGAGCTACAGTACTACTACAATAGTGCCTGCCAAAACCCTAGGCGCTTGCGCCTATCACCTATGGTATTCTAGTAGTGATGCTACTCTTTGATAACCCGTAGCCGATTCCCCAACCACTTGCCATATTGCCTGGGACCGTGGTGATTGGCCTAGCTACCTGCAGTATCACCTAGCAACCCCTAACAGTCAAAAATTCAAATGTTGCTCAACAAAATCAACTCCAATGGTCATGAATTTGAGAGATCTACTTAAGGAGAAGTGGAGGGACGTTTCCAAGTGGTTGTTGCATTCATTTTGAAGATCATTTTGAGCTTTAACCTTCTCATTCTCAAGCAACCAAAGGCCAATAGCTTAAACTTTCATATTCTTTCAAGAGCTTTCATCTTCACAATCTTCATTCAAGCCCTTCTTTTACAACACAAAGAAATGATCCACTATATCGAAAAGAGCTACTCAAATCAATCTTCATTGGTTCTCATTAATAAGCACGATCAAAGTGTAAATCTTTCTTTTTCTTTCATCTTTGTATTCCTTGAGTTGGTAGATACCAATCTTAAGAAGAGCAAGTCAATTTTTGCAGAGATTATTCTTATGATCAATTGCTAAGTTTATGGCCCCTTGAGCAAGAATCAAAAAGAGTGCGTAGAGCACTAGTTTATGCTCCCTTGAACTAGAATCAAGAAGGCTATAAGAAGCACTAGTTTATGCCCCCTTGAGCTGGAATCAAGAAGTGTAAAAGGAGTACTAGTTTATGCCCCCTTGAGCTGGAATCAAGAAGAGCGTGAGGAGCACTGGTGTGTTTTCATCATAAAAGAGATAGTGGAACCCAAGGCACAAAGAGCATGTTCTTGGAAGAGTGGAGTAGGGAAGGTTGCCTGAACCACTATAAAAAAATATTCTGTACTATTTGTGTGTGATTGCTTTACTTTCTTGCACATTATTACTTTATTAATGATCTCATTTCAACTTGCACACAAAGCATGAAATATAGGGCAATTAATTAAATAGAGGTTAAGAAAAAATTTTTGATAAACCCAATGCACCCCTCTCCTCTTGGGTTAAACAAGCTTACGGTGCCAAATAGTGAAATCTTTGGAAGAAAACTTGAATGAAGGTAAATGCTTTGTTAATCCTCTTTCTCATTTGATTTTCTTGAATTGCTAGCCTTGAATGGTTTCTCACTTCTTCTTTTATACTAGATTTTGAAATCTGCCCATTAGAGAAGATGACATTCATTAAATGCGAGCAAATCCCAAAGTTTTCCAATCATTAAAACTTTCTCCTTGCTTCATACCATTTGGAATAAGCATTTCTAGAATGGGAGAAGAGCCCTTCATTGGAAACTCATGTTGCTTGGCATCTTTCTGATTTCACATTATTCAAAATAACTCTGTACTGAGAGAAAAGCTCATGCGAACAATTCGAACTTGTCCGAAATACTTCATTTCATCTTCAATAAAATCTCTGACTAACTAAAGCAATGAGAAATACTTAGCTGCGCATCCAACCTTCGGCTTCATCCAAAATTAGTTTGAAATTGTCCAAAATAATAATTTCTCAATGTCTGACTAGTTTCGCTGTCTCCAAAGTGGTTTCACTATGTCCGAAATGGTTCCACAATGCCCAAAGTGTCATTTGCATCCTAACTTGGGTATCTAGTCTTGTTTACTTCTGCATTATGCTTCAACACTCTTAAAGCATGTCCGAATCTAGTCTTTGAAGCTTATTTGATGCCAGACATATCCTTCAACTATAAATATGGCCTTGATGCTCATGTCACGCCCCACCTTTCGAGGCAAGACCCTGCTCATTTCCCTTCATTTTCACTACAACTTCCTCATTTTTAGGTTGGTGGTTCTCCAATCCCCTTTTATTTCACCTATATTTTTCATTAATTTCTTTCCAAATTCATAAATTTTTAATGAGATTTCTACAAAAATTTGACAATCTCTCCTTAAAATATCAAGATCAACATATAATGCCATTCTGTCATGCCCCGCCTTTTGAGGAGTGACCGTGCTTATTTCCCTTCATTTTCACTACAACTTCTTAACTTTTACGGTGGCAGTACTCTGATCCCATTTTATTACACCTATACTTTTCATTAATTCTATTCCAAATTTATAAATTTTTAATGGGATTTCTACCAAAATTCGACATAGTGTCTCCTGAAAATATCAAGATCAACACCTGATATATATTCATTTATCAACTAAATTTCTAAATCTCATTGTTTAAAATTTTAAATCACAAATAAAACTTCAGTTTCAACAATTATCACTAAAATAAAAAATAACTCACCATTTTTTCATAATTAACTCCACTAGCCCGACTTACCCATAGTCTAGAATTTGTACCACCCATGATGACAATAACCATAATCCAGCTCCATTTCATATATATTTTTCACTATTACGGCATGCCATTACACTACAATTATACATCATTTGAAATCATCTAAATATTCTTATAAAAATACACAATGGACATAATAATATTTCCATCATACAATTATCTAAATGTGATTCCAATCCCATTCTATATCACCATCAATCACCAGAAGAACATCTTCCATAACTCCCTTGCTTGACCTGTTCACTAAAACTTTAAATAAGAATGCATGAGTCTGGGCAACTTAGTAAGTAGGCATAAGTAATAGAAATCAATAATAACCCATAATCAACAACATAACATGTTTCATCCAGAACATGCATACTCATGCTCAACATTTTAATGTACAAATATTCCAAATTCACTATCACAAATTCTCAATACGATATATACATAAGATTATCCCCAATCATCTAATATACAACATTTAGTACTAACAGTAGTAAAGCATTTATATATTGTCTTAATTATTCATTCATCACCAATACCAGGATATTCTCTACTATCAACAATCCATGTCTGTATCATAAACTAAATATCAATTATTTCAATCCAAAGGATATCCATTATTCTAAATGAATTAGATAACATCAACCTTAAACAAATATGGGATATTCACTATCCCCAAACAAAACATACAAGCCTAGGGGAGAGGCATACTTACATCAAGTGAATCACTATACACTCTTCCTGCTCCATTTCTTTTCATCCTTCTTAGATCATCTCGCACGAAACAATAATCCCATTCATTTTGAATTGAAACTCTTCATTTATTTCAAACCAATGAATTATCATTTCTAGATATTATGAGTGTTCAACCTTAACCACAAGGCCATTTATAGCCATTAATTCCATACCAAACCATTAACATTCTATTACATTTATTAGGGTTTCAAAGTGCTTTTATTTATAACAATAATTCCTCATCATATCACATGAATCATACTTAAACAGCTTGAAAATTATTTAATTAAACCACAACTACAATTGATTCAGGCTCACATAGCCAAAACCTAAAAATCCTCTTTAATCCCTAATTAGGGCATAATCACATATTCGATTTCACTAGTCCAATTCATCTCATATGTATATATATATATATATTCTAAAACATACTAATCATAGCATTAATCATTTACCCCATGATTAATTCAATAAAAATCAGGAAATCCCTAATTTCCACTATGCACATAAACCCCAAATTCGCTTAAATCACAATTTATCATGCCAAATCATAATAATCATTGTATTAACTCATTCCCCTATGAATTTATAATCATATTTGTTTGATTTCTATTTTCTATTTTGATGATGAAAAAACTTAGATGAAATAAGTTTTAATATATGGTTTGATGATGATATATATTTGATGTAGAGTGGATTGATGTAAATGAAATGAAATGCATGTATTCAGGTTGCTTGAAGTGATTGATAGAATGTAAATAAGTTTTGGAAATAGGTTAAGGAAGGAAGACATAAGATGGAGAAATCTGCTGATGTTTTTGGTCAGCAATATCAATGAATTTGAAGTCGGGTACATATCTAATGAAGTAGAACCTCGACAAATGCAAATAAGGCAAAGTTTGCACTTGGTTAGAACCTTGATTGATTTGGAGTTAAGGAGAAATCCAGCGAAGTTAAACTTTAATGGATTCTTCTATGAAGGAAAACGTCGATGGTTGGTGGTAAAACATTGACGATTTGTGGGAGAAACATTATTGATTTTGTTATTGTTGCTGACCGTTACAAAGATCTGGTTTTGAAGTAGATTGACATTTTCTTAAACCTCCTTTAAGAGATTAAAGTGCGCAAAAGAGAAGAGAAATCTTGAAGTGTGATCAAGAGAAAGTCAAGAGGTCAAGATTATACAGAGATTCTAACACTAGTTTTGCAGGTGAAGGAAGCTTAGATAATCAGAATCACTAAAGTGTAAGGCCCTGAAAATTTCAAAAATGTAAATGTTCACTCTTGTAAAGTTTTAGAAATTTTTACAATGCGGCATACT
>JAYJMB010018145.1:0-22014 GCA_036873735.1 Pouteria campechiana
GAATTTAGATATAAAAAATATAATATATTATGAGCTTATCAAATACCCCCAAACTTAGCTTTTAATCATCCTTGAGCAAAATATCATTCTGAACTCATTAATCAGTTAGGAAAATCACTCCCAAATAATCAGTAACATACCAGACAAATTACACTTGTGCACAAATCTCAGATATTACTTAAGATACTTGCTAAGTAATCTTATGAAACCCATGCTTCATCAATCCTTTCATGAAATGGAAAAATGTGTGTGTGTGTGCGTGTGCAATGTTAATTTCATACTACATGCATGTTTTTCAGTCAATAATGTGTAGACCAGTGATTTTCATAATCTTCACAAAATACCCCATAAGCTTGCTTTTCATAATCCCTCTTTACTAATGTAAAAAACTTTATTCACTCGGATCAATAAGTCTTTGTTAAGCTTGTAATGGGGCCTTGGGTTTAGCTAACAAGAAAAGAGAATAAGGATATACAAAGTAAGGGATCATATCTGCATTTTACATGAATATTCACTCTCTTAACTTTTTGTTTGGGATTTTATTTGTTTTATGAGCTGTATTACTACCACACCCTAGACTTATTTTCTTTTACTTTTATTAGGATGTGATGCCCCCAACTATGGGTTGTATTACTACCACATCTCTAAACTTATTTTTTGTTGAGTTCATGGAAATATGATCCCCCTAATTGAAGGATAAATCCTTATTAATTTCTTTCCTTTTGTCCTTTTTTTCTCTTCTTTTAGCATTCTTCTCTTTAACTCGCCCAAACTTATCATCTTATGTACTCATGTACCCCTCTGCAACTATATGTTTAGAATATGTCTCTTAATAGGTCAATCATAGTTTTTCAAGCTGAAAAGGTTTGAATGATGAGGCTAAAGAAAGAAAAATTGAATAATGGTCTTTTACATGCTTTGCATATGCTATTCTTTCATTAAAGTTCAATGGAGATACTAGTGACAGTGAATGTACTAGGTTAGCTTAAAAGGCTCAAACTAATCAAAGAATGCCTAAATCACTTTAAAGTAAATATGTTTTCTAGGATTTCACCCTAAGGAATAATCAAATAAGTTTTAACATGCTTGTGTCAACTAAAATATGTTATTGAATTCATAACATCATCACTAATCCATATACACTTTACATGATCGTAACATAATGTGCTAATTGAAATTTTTATCAATTATGAAAAGGACTTATCATAAGAATCAGTAAATCATAAGTTAGCACCTATCCTTCTTCCTCAATAATGTACAATGGTAATCAAAACTCAGCATATGTCACTTGATCATTAAAAAAGAATCCATCCTATTCAGTTTCAATATTGTAACATAGTTGCTCTTGGATTTCTTTACCTAAATATCAAAAGAGACGCTCATAGAGAAAATTTATACTCAAATTTGAAAAAAAAATTCCAAAACTAAATGCACATATGAAATCTTGGTTGTAAATCTGAATGTAACTCCCCAAATACCCCCAACTTGAATCAAACATTGTCCTCAATGTGAAATAATAAAAGAATTTTAAGTTTAAGAGCTTCCCTAAATGAAGTGCATTCAAATACCCTTTTTCTGAAATTTATTGGCATCCTTTTCCAAATTTCTGACAATTTTGATACTTGACACATAATCTATAATCTCATGAAACTTCTATCCTCAATCTGCAATCAAGTTTATACTTCTACAATAGAAACATCAAACCACAACTAGAAAAATCTTTCCAAATAGGGAAAACTAAACTAAACTAAAAATCCTAAAAGCAAAGGGATGAGGAAGTAGTTCTGATTTATAGTCTTCAGCTTGACTATCTTTTTCTTTAAGCTGGTTCTTTCAAGTCCAATGTGAACTTTTGCTTGTCAAATCCTCCTTCAAAGTATGGCTTTAGATGCTAACCATTTACTTTAAATGTTCCCTTAGTGTCATGAGTAACTTCAATTGTCTCATATGGCAGTATCATTGTGACAGTGAAAGGACCTGACTATCTGGATTGTAACTTACTAGGAAACAGTCTAAGGCAAGAGTTATAAAGTAACACTTTTTGACCAATTTCAAACTCTCTTCTTAGAATGTGCTTATCATGCCATTTCTTTGTACGCTCTTTGTATATCTTGGCATTCTCATAAGCCTCATTGCAAAGTTCATCAACTCATTCAATTGTAGCAATATTTCTTCTCCAACAAGTTGCCTATCAAAATTCAAAATTTTTAGTACCCAATATGCTCTATGTTCTAATTCTACAGGTAAATGACAAGCCTTGCCAAATACTAGCCTAAAAGGAGACATCCCAATGGGTGTTTTGAATGCAATCATATATGCCCAAAGTGTATCATCAAGTTTTACTGACCAATCTTTCCTAGAGGCATTCATAGTTTTCTCCAAAATTCTTATGATTTCCCTATTTAGAACTTCTACCTATTCACTAGTCTAAGGATGATAAGGGATTGCAATCTTGTATGTAACTCTATATTTATAGAGAAGTGCATCAAACTGTTTATTACAAAAATGTGTTCCCCCATCACTAATAATTGCTCTAAGAGTGTCAAATCTTGTAAAGATGTTTTTCTTCAAAAATTTGATCACTAACCGAGCATCATTTTGTTGGCATTGCTATAGCTTTTACCTATTTAGACATATACTCTATAGCTACTAGAATTTACTTACGGCCAAAGGAAGAGGGAAATGATCCCATGAAATTAATACCCTAAACATCAAATAATTCACAAATAAGAATGTTGTTTAAAGGCATCTCATTTCTCCTAGAGATATTTTCCATTCTCTGACATCTGTCACATGAAAGTACATGGGTGTGTGCATCTTTAAAAACTATTGGCCAATCCAAATTACAAAACCTTAGATGCAATTTTGGTGGAACTAAAATGCCCACTTGCCTCTCCATCATGACAATGTTGTAGAATACTTATTATCTCATCTTTTGGTACACATCTCCTCATCACTTGGTCTGCACAAATTTAAACAGAAAAGGTTCTTCCCAAAGATTATGTTTAATATCATAAAAGAATTTTTTCTTCTATTGTGGTGACATGTGAGGAGGTAAAACATTACTTGTCAAATAATTCACAAAGTTAGCATACCAGGGTATTTGTGTGGAGTTGACATGAAATATATACTCATTAGGAAATTTTTCAAGAATTGAAATCTCCTCATCTTTTGTAGTTGGAATTTTGGACAATTGAATTGCAACTAAATTCTCAGTTTCCTTCTTATCCTTAATCTCCAAATTGAATTCTTGCAATAAGAGAATCCACCTAATCAATCTATGCTTTGCTTCCTTCTTTGCAAGCAAATATTTCAGAGCTAAATGGTCAGAATAAACAATCACCTTTGAACCAATCAAGTAAGAACAAAATTTATCGAAAACAAAAACTACTACCAAAAGTTTCTTTTTTGTTGTTGAGTAATTCAATGGAGCTCTTGATAAGGTCCTACTAGCATAGTAAATGGTTTGAAAATTTTTCACTTTTCATTATCCTAAGACAACTCCTATGGTAATATCACTTTTATCATACATTAGCTCAAAAGGTAGATCCCACTTTGGTGCTGCCATGATTGGTGCTGAAACCAATTTCTTCTTTAAAGTGTTAAAGGCCTGCAAGTAATCATCTGGAAAGTTAAATAGTACATCCTTAACTAAAAGATTAGAGAGGGGTTTAGCAATTTTTGAAAAGTCCTTGATAAACCGTCTATAAAATCCTGCATGCCCAAAAAATCCTTTGACAAGTTTAACAAATGTGGGTGGAAGCAATTTTTGAATGACCTCCACTTTCGCACGATCAACTTCTATTCCTTTTTCTGAAATCTTGTATCCAAGCACTATCCCTTCCTGCACCATAAAATGACACTTTTCCCAATTCAGAATAAGGTTAGTTTTCTCACATTTTTGTAACACCAAAGCCAAATTATATAGACAAGAATCAAATGATGAACCAAAAATAGAAAAATCACCCATGAAAATCTCAATATATTCCTCAACCATATCAAGAAAATAGCCATCATATATCTTTGAAAAGTGGCTAGTGCATTGCAAAGACCAAAGGGCATTCTCCTAAAAGCAAAAGTACCATATGAACAAGTAAATGTGGTTTTCTCTTAATCTTCTGGTGCAATAGAAATTTGATTGTAACCTGAGTAACCATCCAAAAAGTAATAGAATTCATGTCCTATAAGTCTTTCCAACATCTGATCAATAAACGATAAAGGAAAGTCATCTTTTCTAGTAACATCATTCAATTTCTTGTAATCAATACATACATGCCATCCAATAACTGTTCTAGTTGGAATCAATTCATTATTATCATTTTTCTGAATACTCATAACTCCCTTCTTTGGTACAACTTGCATAGGGCTCACCCATGGACTGTTAGAAATAGGATAAATGATTCTTGCATCAAGTAGTTTGATCACTTCTGCATTCACCACTTCTTACATCTTTGGGTTCAATCGCCTCTGATGTTGGATGGTAGGTTTGCATTGCTCCTACATTAGAATTTTATGCATGCAAAGTGAAGGGCTAATTCCTTTGATGTCTGCAATTTTTCATCCAATTGCACCCTTATGCTATCTTAATACTCTTAGTATTTTCTCCTCCATCATATCTGTCAAAGAAGAAGAAATAATCACTGGCAGAGAAGAAACTTCATCTAAGTAAGCATATTTTAAATGAGAAGGTAAAGGTTTAAGCTCAAGAATAGGAGGTTCTTTTATAGATGGCTTAAGCTTTTTGTTGATTTGTCCCAGCCCCTTAACTCTTGGTGATTGTTGCTTTGAGGAGGGTGAGTTTGCCTTCATAAACTTTTCATAATCCTCTACATCCTCTCTCTCAGTTTTTCTATTGCTTAGTTGAGTCAAGCATTTTTCAAGTGGATCTTCAACAACACTTTCTTAAAAAAATTCTATTTACCAATTTGTCAATAGATTCTATTGCAAAATAAGAATTAGCATCCAAAGAATATTTCATTACTTCAAAGACATTAAAGGTGACTTGATCATCTTGAACTTTAAGAATTAATTTTCCTTTATGAACATCCATAATAGTTGTTCCTGTTGCTAGGAAGGGTCTACCCAATATAACTGATACTATCTTCTTCCATATCCAAAACTATGAAATCAGCAGGAAAAAATAAACTTATCCTTTACCAACAGGTCTTCCACAATACCCCTTGGTGTTGGATTGAATGATTAGCAAGTTGAAGTGATACTATAGTTGCTTTGACCTCTCCCAATCCTAATTTTCCAAAAATAGAGAAAGGCATTAAATTAATACTTGCACCCAAATCACACAATGCCTTTTCAAAATATGAATCACCAATAGTGTAAGGAATAGTGAAACTCCCTGGATCTTTCATCTTTTGTTGCATTTTATTTTACACGATGGCTGAACATTTCTCACTCAATTTCACAGTTTCATAATCCTCCAACTTCCTTTTGTTTGCCAAGATCTCCTTCAAAAATTTTGCATAGCTAGGCTATGTAGTTTTTTTAAATATATCTAGAAATTTAGAAAACTGCTTATCCATCTTATGTTGTTAAAGTCTTTAAGGATAAGAGATTGGAGGCACATAAGGCTTGGGATTATTTGGAAATAGTTTGCTCTTAATTTCCTTTTGTGGGTTTTCAATTACTTCCTCTTGTTTTTCTTTAGGAATCTCTTATTGAACATCTTCTTCTCACACTTGCTTTCCACTTCTCAGGGTTACAACTTTTACCTTTTTAATTGGATTTTTCTCTATAGTGCTAGGCAAAGAACCTTGCTGTCTTCTGATAACATATTTGCTAGTTGTACTCGCATCTCCAAATTCTTCATTAAGGCCTCTTGATTTTGAAACTGCATGTCTGTGTTACGCATGAATTCTTGAGCACTGCTCATGAAATTTTGAGTGTTATTTGCTAGTTTCCTGACCATGTCTTCCAAATTAGATTTTCTCTCCTCCGGTTTCTTGAATCCTAATGGTGGCCTTGCTGCATTCTGATTGTTCCATGAGAAATTTGAATGATTTTGTGACCCTGGATTGTACGTGTTGCTGTATAGATTATTTTGTGACCTGTTGAAATTACTAATAAAGTTAACATTCTTACTAGATTGTGCAAAAGTGTTATCGACCTAACAATCCATGCTAGGATGTCCTCCACCACAGTAATCACAAGTCACTTTAGAATTTTGATTATTGAAGCATTCATATTATCTATCTTCCTATTCAATGCTTCGAACTGTGTAGTGAGTGCAGTGAGACCGTCCACTTCATGCACTCCTACTGGTCTTCTTATTGGTAGCCTCTTAGTAGGTCACTAATAGTTGTTAGATGTCATCTCCTCCTATAGTTCATAATCTTCTTCTAGTGTTTTATTATTCAAGGATCCTCCTATAGCTGCATCATTCATAGGATAAAAATTTGGACTAGTCCCATTATAAACAATTTATACTTGCATCCATATGGGTAGTCCATGATGTGGGCATCTCTTTAACAAGTCTTTGAATCTTTCCTATGCCTCATATAATGATTCATCATCTTAGCAGATTTTCGAGGGAAACACTCCCAAGTTGTAATTGAGCCTAAGCCAACTTTTAGCTTTGTCCTCAAGAGAATGGAAATAATCTTAACCTGATTGCATCATCAAAAACTCCATTATATTTAATTGTATCATAGATTTTAAGAAAGCATCTAATTAGTTATTTGGATCATCACTCTAAAGTCCACTGAGTTGCACAGATTGTTGAAGCATATGAATAAGAGATGGCTTAATCTCAATAATATTTGCTTGAACTGCTAGTCTTCTTATGCATGACGTTTGTCCTTGAATAGTTAGAGTAGCATAATCTCTTAAAAGCCCGCATGGATTTTCAGCCATAGCCTCTCTAGCTACACCCGCTTCTTCCATCTTATCAATCAAAATTGATTATTCTCTTAGTCTTCACAAATTTAGCTAGATTGCCTTGTTAGCTTCATACCATGCACTATTTTCAACATGAATAATAGAAATAAATTAAGTATAGAATTGAAAATAAACTATAATAAAAAATCAACTAAAAATATACTAGTACTAAGCAGAAGGAAAACCAAAGTAATACCAATCTTGATTAGTATTGATATTAATGTATAACTCACTACCTTCGTTGGGAACAACACCAAAAACTTGTTAGCTTTTGTGTAAGTATACATAATCACAAGTAATATAGATGAGATGAGTTGCGTATTGCTCCTACGAGGAAGTAAGTTATTACACACTAAGTATCAAACTTTAGTCAATTCAGTAATTTTTGATTGAATGATTTTTAATAGATGATATAATAACTAAATCTGAATAAACAATGAAGTTGACAAATTGTGAGAGCAAAAGAAGAAATATCAATGGATGAAATATCTAGGAATTCAACTTCACCTAGCAAATCCACTTGTATTAATGAATTTCATTGTATAAATCATCATTCCTCTCATTGTCAATCGGATGCACTAAAGTATCTACCACCCTTTCTCAAGTGTTATGATAGGTGTTCTTATTAAAGTGATTTACTATGTCTCCATGCAAATCCAAATTAATAAACTCATTTAGCTTAAGCATCCAAGTGTAACATATGCGCTTGTAAGGTCATATTCACACGGATTACACATGTACAGTGGCTATCTCTAAACTTTATTGTATCATATGTTCTTCAATTCAAGAGTTTATTCTTAATTCATCTCTCTCAAGTATAAATTAAGAATCTCAGTTCATGCACATGGTAGCTATGCAAATGCAGACATTAAGCTTAGAAAAGAAGAAACAATGAGGAAGAAGATAATTTAACTTAAAAATCAAATATCAACATAAGCTTCATTACTATGATCCATTTAATCCTAGATAACAGAAATTTAGAATATCATATTTGAATTAAAACTATTTATGTAATTGATACACATCATCATAATCCAAAGTTGAATGTTGATTTAAAAATAAAAGATGAACTAGAAAGAGAACAGAATATTCTGGTTGTAGTGACTTTTATGATTTTCTCTAATGATCTTCTTGGTCTAAGCTTTTCTCTTCGTCCAACTCTCTGTGTATGCTTCACTCTATTATCCTTTGCTTCGTCCCTAGATGTCTCCTTAAATAACCCAGATAGCATGATTATAGTAACACTCCTCCATGAATTGCAACTCCCTTACCCATAGAAATCCTCTTCTAAAAATAATTATCTTTTTCATCTGGAAAGGTTATTTCCATATGATTTTCAATAATAGATGTTATGCAATTGATTCCAAAAGATCCCTTTTGAATATTGCAACAGTTTATGCATTCCAAAAACTTCTAAAAATTCAGCAACGTATGCAAAGAACCTTGCTTCCAAAAATAACTCAAATGATTGCAAGTGCTGATTATTGTGGAACCACATTGCTAAAAAAAATATATTGTTGATCATAGTTTAGGAAATTTTACTTCAGAGTCACTGAAGTGAACTTCAGAGTCACCAAGTTTGCTTTGGAGTTTTGATGTTCTATAGTAGTTTTAGTATAATTATCATAACTTTCTTATATGAATATCAAATTAAGTGATTTTTATTGGGTTGCATAGATAATTTCATGATCTACAAATTTTATGTTAATTACTTTTCCTAAGTCTAATTATATCTTGATTGTATGAGCTCAAAGTACCACCTTTTGCTTTGCCTCTGAAATTGATATTTCAAAATTTTCTAGAGAGAGAACCATTGTTTTAATTATAAATTTCTTGTACAAACTTAGAATTGCTCTATTATTTTTGCATTGGATAGATAATTTTAAGTGCTACAACTTTTATGTTGATCACTTTGTCTAAATCATCCATATTCTATGAGTCGTCAGCCTTTAAAGTGACAGCTATTATCAAATGAAGTAGCAAATGAATGTGAAGCTCTATAGGTAGTTACACTATTTTAGCCATAAATTTCTCATATAAATTTAGAATCACATGATTCTTAATGAATTGGAAAGCTAAGAACAAAGGCTAAATTTTCATTTTGAACACATTTTCCAAATATGCCTCCATCATTGCTTTAAAGTAACATCTTTTGTAATCTTCAGTTTAATTTTACAGATTTTTATATCTGCAAAAAAACAAACTCTGTTAAGTAAAATATCCATTGAAAAATATTAAAAGAAGATCTTAAATATGGGAATTTAGATCTAAAAAATATGATATATTATGAGCTTATCAATTATGAAAGAATATTCTCATTGTACCATCAATTATAACATCACATATTTTTCTCTAATAGTACATCGTATTCAAAACGTTTTATGGTGCTAGCAATCTTCCTCCATGCCATGCAGGGTGTACATGAAGTGTTGAACTATAAGAAGGTCATCTCCATCATTATAGATAATTTAACTATGTTCCTCTTCCTTAACTTCCTTTTTTTTTTAGATTGATTAATTACCTTCCATCTCACTAGGATTACTAATCAAAGTTGCAACTTGTCAATTAGGGCATCTGTTAGACAAATGAACAACTTGGCTACATTTGAAACATTTAGGAGGTTGTGGACGTGCATAAGAATTTTGAGATACATCTTTATTCTATCCTCCTTATTGCTTACTTATTCCAATACCTAAGTCATGATTTGTGCTAGTAGTTGTCTTAAATAGCTCTTTTGTAACTTCTTTGTTATGAATGTTAGACATTAGAGTTATCTTCTCTTTGTTGGTTGATCTTCCACCCATTCAATTAAGTTGAATTTTAGCTTTAGTTGCTAAATTAACTGCATCTATTATTATCCACACTGATATAGATTTTGCATATAATCAATAAAAAGAAACTTTTGCTCAAGATATTGTTGACCCTAAGGGTTTAGTTTTGATGATTAATAAAACTTGCTAATGACTTAAATTAAGCTAATGACATATTGCTAAGACTTTTGGATTTATAAGAAGCTTCAGAGGTGACATAGACAAGATCAAACGAACATTCACCCAAGGCTAGGGATACCTTGGAGAGTAGAGTAGGTGACAAGGGGGCTTGAACCACTATAATCCTTGTGTTTGTGTGTGCCTATATGGTTCTACTGCATTTTAATTTCTGTACTTGCACATCCCATTTGTTTTCCTCATCTCTCTTGGATTCCTATTTGGCCATACAGCCTATGTTTTGGGGGTAAAAGATATCTTTTCATTTAAAGCAAAGAATTAATTTTTTTGTTTTCCTTGTAACAACCTTTTGTAACACCTAGGGTGTTAAAAAGTAGAGAAAAGTTTACAATTTTTTCTTAAATGATCAATTTAGGACAACATGTACTAGATTATATTAAATGTGTAGCAATTATGTGAAATCTCATATATGTGGCAATTTAATAAAATTATTTTGAACCATTTGAGGGAATCAATGATGTGGAACAATGTTGTACTTATGTGAAAATTTCATGAATAAAGTTAGGAGAAACAAAGAATTAAATGAAGAAATGGCATTGGAAAATAGAGGAGAAAAATTAAAAAATAGGGGAGCCAAAATGGGCCAACAAGGCTGGTGCTGTCGCACCGAATTGAGATGACAACAAGCCAAGAGGATAGCGAATTGGGTGTCGCATCATCGGCCGATGGGATAAGTTAGCCACCTAATTTTTTCGGCCATTTCGTTCCATTTTAGTCCCAACCATTTTGTTTTCCCTCTCCTACACCAAACCCTTTACCCTAACTCCATTATGCCCATTTTCTTGCCAATTTTGCTAAAAATTAAGAGGGTTTAGGTAGATAATCACTCAAGCATGTGTTTTAACTCGGGAATTAGAACAATGGGAAATGGGAGGAAACCTAATTTTCTATACTTGGAAGGAGCTAATGGGAGCTTTGAGCTTGAATACCTAATCAGGGGAGGAACCCTTGCTTGGATTTCACTATAAGTCATCTTTCTCCCACAGAATTTGTGATTTCTACATGACTAGGGTTTTTCATAATCTGTGAACAGCGGATTTTGGGAAGATGAACAGTGGATTTTGAGAAAATAATATTTATGGCTGTAAGAAGCACATGGAAAAAGTTTAATCCATTGATTATAGCATTTTGGGGATTATTTAAGCATGATAATTCATGATTTTGCTAAGCCAAGGTTTTGTGAATAGTGAAATTTGGGGGAAATGATGGAATTAATGTGGGAATCATGGAGGAAAATGCTTAAATGGTTGTTGATAATGTTTTTGAGGTGAATTGGGGTAAGAGAAATCCCATTTTTGGTTATTATTCATAACTTCCATGAGTTTTAAAGAAGGGATTTTGGATATTGAGTGGCTAAGTAGTTAATTAAGTAGGTTAATGGTCTAATTAGCTCATTTTTATGATTAATTAGATGATAATCATGTTGTATGATGAATATGCATGGTTAGAAAGGAAATACTCTTGAGCACTTTATAAACTGTTATAATTTAACAATGTATATAGAATGTGTTTGATGAAATACCCATATGAGCCAAAAAGTACATGAAAAAGGGTTTGATTGTTACCCTAAGGATTGAATGAAATGGGATGAAGGATTATCATGTCAGAGTGTAATCCATTATTAATGAAATTGTTATTATGTTGAGAATGTGAATATGAATTATGTAATATACAAGTAAGCTATTACACCATTGTGGGGATTAATAACTAAGCTATGTATAGTATATGTATGATGTAATGCTTTTAAGAGAAAATACATGATGGTATAAACTTATCAATGGATTAATTATAGCATCTGGAAATGGTAATTCATTGGCTTGATAAAAATTCATTAAAGTTGTCTTTATAAATGAATGGTATTGTTGTATATATACGGTCAGTTGAGTATGGAAGGGAAGATGTGAACCTTGTGGAGTTATGGAACTCAAGAAGTTGTAAAAAAGATTCATCAGTAATGTAAGTAGGTGCCCTTTCTGGTTGAATGAATGCATGATGGGTATATTAGTTATCCTAATGATTTTATCATGGCATGTATGAATGGATGGGGATATTGGATATCCCACATTTGTTAAAGATTGATATTTATTTGATTATGTGACTATATGAATGTCAGGGATGACAAGTATCCCTTGAATTGAAATAATTGATGTTTTGATTTATGATGGGACCATGTGATTGTTGGAGATAGAAAGTATCCCTTATTTTGTGTATGAATGTCTAAATGAAAGGGATAAGGAATATCCCATTATTGTATATGAACATGTTAATGCTTAGTCCTATGGGGATTGTAGAGTTCCTCTTATGTTGTATTAGTTAATGTTTATATTGTGTATAATGGAGTGATGATTTATGGGGATAAGGATTATCCCATGATTCTTATAGTGTTATCTATGAATGCATGTAAGACTTACAAGGGATTTGGAATAACCCAAAATGCCAGATATGATAATTGAATGTATGTGTATATAGATGGAAGGGAAGCATTCCGGAAGTTGTTTATTTGCCATAGTGGTATGAGGGTTTGTCTAAATTGAATAGTTATAACATGTGGTGCTTGCGTGGCACAGTACGACTGAAGGGCGTAGAATGTATCTTGGAAAAATGAGGACTAGAGCCTCATGGGTACATTTTTATGGTGTGAATTCATTATTATATGTAGTCATGTTTGGGTCTAGAACATGTGATTTAACTATTGTCTTGCCTCCTTACTGAGTTTGCTTAGAACTCAAGCCTTCTTAATTTTATTTTTTAGCCAATGGGTCAAGTAAAGAATCCCAACTATGGGTTGGGACTAGTGAGCAGATTGAAGACATTTTCTTGTGTTATGAAGAATGGTATTAGTAATTTCAGAATGTATTCATATAATTCTATTTAAGATTTTATATGATGTATAATTAAATGTATGGTATGTCATAGTGTATTAACTATATTATTGTGATTGGAATTGTATTATTCCAAGCGAGTAGATTGTCATCATGATCGGTTTTGAGCTTGGGTAGGTAGTTGTGGATGTGGGTGTGATTATTTTGTGGTTAATGTTCTTATTTTATGATTATGAAAATTATAAAATTATATGATTAATATATACCAAGTATAAATCATCATATTTTAGGGTAGACTCTACCAAAATTTTGGTAGAAAATATCCCTTAGAATTAAGAAATTTATAGCATAATGGTAAAACGCATAGGCTCGTAGGTGAGGCGTTATACCTTCGATGTTGAAGTTGATCCCTCCGCGCTAAAGCATACTCTTTTAGTTTAATGGCCACCAATTCTACCGTTTGCTTATCATGAAGCTTTGTAAAATCAAAATATCTTTCTACTACCCAATCACCATTACCTTCATATTATTGATAGCAGGCAGGTTTGAACTCCAACCTCTTCTTCATCACTAGATCTATAAGATAATGGAATTCAAGGTTGAAGTTGATGGGGTTGCTCACGAATGATGAATTGCTCAACTATATCATGAACTTTGCCTCTTTGGTTTTTTGCTCCAAAATTCATACTCTTGCATCAAGATCTTCAATTGTTTGCTGAAGGTGTTGGAATTGCAATATTGTTATTAGCTACCCTAGAATATTCCCTTGATCACCATCTGTAGGTTGATTTTCTCCATTTCCTTCATTTATTCCTTAGTTGACCATTTACACCATCATAGAAGAAAATCTATATAAATAAATTGAATAAATAGCCATAATCAGGTTTTCATACCACTTGATATAGAAAAGAATGAAAAATTGAAGAAATCTAGGAGTTGAGGAGAAAAAAGTTGATTAAGTCAACTAGAATCCATAAAGAAAAGTTCTCTTCTCTAAAATAGAAGTTTAGCTAAGGAAAAGCAAATAACTCTAACAAGAAAATAACCTATAGAAGCTTTAACCCAACTTTCAAACCTAACCCCTTATTTCAAAATATTGAATCTTAACCAATAATTTAACTAAAAGCAAAGTTATAAATAAAACAAATAAGTTTCTAAGCGTTGAGTTAGGGATACCACCTGTTAGTCCTAAAATAGGTTGTATGGCAAAATACGAAACCAAGCAAGATTGAGAATTAAATTGATATGCAAGTGCAGAAAAAGGAAGCAGTGAAAGCACAAGCACACAAAACAATAAAATACATAAGAAATTATAGTTGTTCGAGCCAACTATTGCAAATTTTCTAACTCAAGTGGATGTGTCATTAACAAGTAATAAAGTAGAAATAAAGATCGTTCCCACGAGGACTAAGTTTACCAACTACCAAATTGCTCTAACTCAGATTTTTTTTTTTTGAAGAAATTAAATATGATGAAAGAAAATGGAAAAGATGATTAATCTAAATAAATAAGATTTTAACTGGGAAGCAGAGATAGAACTGATAGGAAATCATTGGTTAAGACATCTAAGGGTTTTTTATTTCACCGGATTAATCCTATTTAATTTTTATCCAATTTAATCAATTTATGTTTATTCTTATGTTGATAACAAATTTCTCTTTCTTAATTGTATTCTTTCTCAAGTTAAACAATCTATCTTAATTAGCAAATTTCTTACATTTCTGTGAAAATTTTGAACTAACCAAGATGAGTTAAGATTAAGAAATTCATAGTCTAACATAAGCCTCATGGATATCTCTATCATTATGATCATCTTATGGTGTTTAATCATGATCTAATTCAATCATCACTTCTTAGCCTCAGATTGAATCACAAGTCATGTAAAAAGGGCTGGTACACTTTCACAAGCACTAAAATCGGATTAAACACTCAACATAGATAATAAAAAATAAAGAATTGAATTAAAAAGGATAACATCAAATATTCATAATCCAGCCACATCTTGCCCCTAAAATAGAGTATTTAGCTCATAATAAAATCAAAAGAAACCCTAAACATTGTCTTAATAATTATTCAAAAAAAAAAGAATTGACCAAAAATAAAAGAAAATAATGAATCAATAACTAAAAGAAAATAATGAATCACTGTCTTTAGCTAGCTCTTCTCTCTTTCTCCTCTGTCCACAGTTGTCTCCCCTTTCCACAAGAAATTCTTCTCTTGTGTTTTTCTCTTCTCTGAATAACCCCAATTAGGGTTATCTTACGTGTCCATATGCAACTCTAATTAGTCTTTGTGCAACATCATAAAAAAGACTACTAAAAATAATCCTATTTTTCCACAACACATTGGTGCCATGGTCCCACTTTCTGGCGCCGCAATGCCATATGCTGCTGCCCAAATTTCCACTGTATGCCTTATTTTTGGCCATTGCTTTTAGTTCTCCATATTGGAAGAATTTTCTCTCCATGTTTAGCTCCCCTTATCTTCACTTTCTAATGTCCTACAAACACACAAAAACCAATATAAACTTCGCATAAAATTCTCAAGAATTAATGAAATAGTAAGCCTAGACAATACTCAATATAAGTGAATACAATTCACTTATCAACTATCCTAAACTTATCAATTTGCTAGTCCTTGAGCAAAATAGTAATCATAAAAGTCATCAAACATTATGGATATCCTCTCTCAAACAACCAAAAACATGCTAAATGGATCACACACATACACATAACTTAGAAATCATTCAAGAAACTAGCCAAACAACCTTATAAACTCATGATTTATCAATCCTTTTATGAAATAAAATTGTGTGTGTGTGTTTTGTCACTCTCATGTTACATGCATGCTTTTTAATCAATCATATCAATCCAATGATTCTAATGATCTTCACAAAACACCACATAAATTTGCTTTTCATAATCCCTCTCCACTATTGTAAATAACATTATCCACTTGGATCAATAGATCTTTGTTAAGCTTGTGATGAGGCTTTGATTTCGGCTAACAAAAAAAGAAATAAGGATTTTACAAAGTAAGAGATAATAAATAAATACATACAAATTTTCACTTTCTTGACTTTTTATTTAGGGTTTTATCTTTTTTAAATGTATTTTATTACTACCATACTTCTAAACTTGTTTTCTTTTGAGTTCATTGGGATCTGATCCTCCCAATTGAATGGTGAATCCTTAAAAATTCCTTTTCCTTTTGTCTCTTTTTCTTTATTTTGACATTCTTCTTTTTAATACCCCCAAACTTATCTTCTTTTCTCTCTCATACCTCTAACAACCATGTGCATCAAATATGTGTCTTAATAGTTCAAACATTATTTTTTATGCTCAATAGATGATAAGGCTAAAGAAAGAAAAATTAAAAAGTGATTTTTCACACGCTTTGTATATATCATTCTTTCATTAAGGCTCAACAAGGGCACTAGTAACAATGATGTACTAGGTTAACTTGAAAGGCTTAAATTGATCAAAGAAAGCCTAAATCACTTCCAAGTAAATATGTTATCTTAAAGTTTGACTTGAGGGATAATCAAACAAGTTCTAGCATACTTATGTTAATCAAAATATGTCATTGAATTCACAAAATTATCAACTCATCCACATATACTTCACATGATCATAACATAATGTGCTCAATAAGAATTTCATCATTCATGACAAAGAAAGACTTTTCATAAGAATCATTAAGTCACAAGGTAGCACATATCCTTCCTTCTAAATCATATGAAATGGTAATAAAAAACTTACCATATGTTACTAATCATTAAAAAAGAATCCATCAATCCAATCCCATTGAAATTCAACAATTTTGCATAATTGCTCTCAAATTATATTGGCTAAGTCATCAAAAGTGAAGCTCATTTTAAAAAATTATACCTAAATTCAAAATATTTGCCCAAAATTGAATTAAAATTCCCAAATAACCCCAAACTTAAATGGAACATTATACTCAATGTTAATAGAAATACATAAGAAACTTCCTTGTGGGGATATATTCTCTTTTGATAATGGACGGAGGTTGCCTTTGGATGGTGAAAAGAAACTTTTTATCGCATAGCCTCAAGAAGGGATTATCTAAAATCCAGAAGACCTAAAATAATCTAAACATGAAAAGAGAATAGAATAAACCAAAAAGAACTAAAAATCCTAAGAGAGAAGGGATGAAAACTAGTTCTAATTTGTAGTCTTTAGCTTGACTATCTCCTCATTTACTCTGCAACTTTGAGGTAGATTTTGGCTTTTCAGTGCTCAGGTTCTTCAAATTTTGCTATTGGCTTGTACTCAAGAGTTGGCAATTTCGCTATTAAAGGACTTTCTTGAGAATAGTCATGTCCTAAATCCTCAAAATATCTCCATTTATTTGGATCACAAGAATCCATCCATTAAACTTTCTTTGTGATGCCTTCTTGTTCAAGAGTAGATGGAATAGGATGAGTTAAACTTGCTTTCAAAGGATCTTTAGATTTACTAAAGCATTGTGACGTTAAGGCATCCATTGCATCAATGCAAAAGTAACTATCACAAGCTCTCATATACTTGATTTTATTAAAGACCTTGAAAATCAACTCTTCTTCCTATACCCAAAGCTTTAATTCACCCTTTTGAATATCTATTAATGCTCGTCCAGTTGCCAAGAAGGGTATCCCTAATATGATAGGGACATGTTTATCTTCCTCCACATCTAGCACCATAAAATCTACAGAAAATATGAATTTATCAATTTTGACCAATAAATCTTCAATGACACCTCTTGGATACTTGATGGATCTATTTGCTAACTTTAGAGAGATAGTGGTGGGTCTTGTTTTGCCTAATTCTAATTTTTTGTAAATAGACAAAGGCATAAAATTAATACTGGCACCCAAATCATGTAATGCCTTCTCAAATACAAAATTTCTAATGACACATGGGATAGTAAAGCTTTTTGGATCTTTGAGCTTCGGAGGTAGCTTTCTTTGGATAATGGCATTGCATTCTTCAATAAAAGCAACTATTTTATATTCTTCCAATTTTCTCTTATTCAAAAAAAAATCCTTCATAAACTTCACATAACTAGGCATCTATGCAAGAACATCAGCAAGTGGACTATTAATGTGAAGCTTCTTAAAAACTTCTAAAAATTTTGCAAACTGCTTATCCAATTTACTCTTCTTAAGCTATTGGGGAAATGGTATGAAAATAGTGGGCTCTTGAGGAGGCAGTGGTTGTGGTTTAGACAGTACTTCCATTTGTTCTTGGCTTTTTATCTTGTCCTTTTCATCATTCAATGGAAGCTCCAGTTGTTTCCCACTTTGCAAGGTGACTGCCTGACATTGTTCATGTGGCTTGACTTCAGTATTACTAGGTAGATTTCCTTGTTGGTGATTGCTGAACATATTTCCTATTTAAGCCACTTGAGTTTTAAGATTCCAAATATGTACAAATTGGTTCTGAATCTGAGTGGTTTGGTTCTGCAAATTGACCTTTGTCTTAGCCATGAAATTGTCTACTTTGGCTAAGAAATGGTTTGTAGTATTGGCAAAATGAGCTAAAGTAGCCTCACAATCTGCCTTTTTTGCTTTTGTTGCCATTGAAACCCTTTTTATTGAAACCCTTACTAAGCTTGTCCCACATTCTACTGATTTCTCCAAGAGTAGTTTGAATGATTTTGCCATCTTGGATTATATATGCTAGAACAAGTATTGTTTTGTTACTGCTACCTATTAAAGTTTCCAACAAATGTTCTTATTCTTGTTTAGGTTGCATGAATGGATTGCTTATTTGACATTCTTCATTGGGATGATTTCCTTGACAAAACTCATAGAGAATTTGAGGAGTTTGAATGGCATTTACTCCCATCTAGTTCTTCTGCATTTGTTTTGTGAGAGCTGCAACTTGAGCAGTTAAGGCAGAAATAGGATCAATTTCATAAATTCTTACTAGCTTCTTTGCCATAGCCCTCTCATTTGGCCATTGGATTTTATGTGTAGCTATTTCCTTCAACAACTCATATGCATCATCATCTGATTTTTTCATAAGTGTTCCACCTGTAGATTCATCTATCAATGTTCTGGTGGTGCTCATTAGTCCATTATATAAGTTTTGAACTAGCATCTACTTTGGCAGCCCATGATGTGGACACTTTCATAACAACTCCTTGTATCTCTCTCAGGCATCATATAGAGTTTCACCTTCATGCTAAGTAAAATTGTTGATCTCCATTTGCATTCTTGTTGTTTTTGCTAAAGGGAAAATTTTGGGAAGAAATTTTTGAACCAAATCATCCTAACTAGCGATAGATTTTGTGGGCAAAAAATTCAACTAGATTTTTGCTTTGTCCTATCATGCTCCGCTTTTCGAGGCTCGACCTACCATTTTATACTGTATTTCACTATGATTAGCCCACTTTTAGGGTGGGGTGCTCGAGTCCCATTTTGAAACTCGACTAGTTCTACAAAAAAATGAATAGCATTTTCCTTGAAATATTAGGGGCTAACCTGTACATTATTAATTAAATCAAATAAAACACTAATATACATTCTAAAATATATCCAACCACATACCCATAACCCTAGATCTCATTGAATCATGATGGCAACACATCTAAGGGGGAATTATATCCTCCTATACAACTCCATAAATACATTCCAATGACATGCCATTATGACTTATTTCCATCATTTAAGATTGCTTGATTACAATTCTACATACATATACATAATTACATTCATGTTCAAATCTATTACAAACACAATAAAGAAAATTTCCAAATACAAATTTAATGAATACACTAAATATTATCTTCCTTGGGCTCCATTGCTTGACCTATCAAATAAAAATATAAATTAAAAGGTATGAGTTCGAGCAACTTAGTAAGTATGCATGATAATTAAACAAAATCATATTCAACAAACACTAATCAAAATTTCATCATGTTTAATCCAGAATCTATATCATTCATTCTTGACATTCCAATATAAGAATTATTCCATATCATTTCACTCAATGATATCTATCATAATAAACAATTTAATGATAGAATCCAAAATAGTGTAAAAGCCTTAACATTTAATTCTATAAATATCCAACACTGCATATATGTTACAATATGAATCTTTACATTCGTATTATATAATACATCAATCCTATATAACATTACAAAATACTTCTTATTCTCCATAGTCATAATGTTTATAAACAAACGTATTTATTTTGATCCAAGGGATATTCATTATCCTTAATATCCATATCATCACTAAATCAACAAGCAGCGATCTTAAATAAATATAGGATAACCATTATCCCCGACCAAAACATACATGCCCAATACAACAAATGGGATATTTTATATCCCTAATCATCATCATATGCAACCAAAATAAGAATCCTACTTACCTTGTGGAAATCAATTCCACAGCTCCGCAACTTCACAATTTGTTTTCCATCTATATTCTCATGGCCCTACATAAGAATTATCCAAATTACATATGACAATGTCATTCACTTGTGGAAGCAACGTTAATTAATTCTTATTAGATAAATGAAAATTAGGCCATCAAAGGGATGCTATCTTCCATGATTCATACATACACATATGGCATGATTATCTTGAAATTGTCTTTACAAATAAGCCAATTAGGCTTTCTATGCAATTAATTTCCTTCTTACTTATTTTCTACACAACACCCTATTTAATCTTTCTTAGGTCATTATTAAATTTCTTAAGGGGGTTTTACTTCTAACCATGCATACTCATTATATACTTCAATTAGCATGTAATTAATTAGGAAAACAACTACTTAAATCTTTAATTTCATTAATTCACAACTTAAACATCACATATAGGAAATCCCAAAAAGGTTATAATCATAATGGGTTTTCTTACTTCCAATCAGGTGTCAAAACGTTATAATTAAGCCATTAATCCTTTCTGTCATGGGAATTATACAAAATTATGGCCTTTCCCCAAATTTCCACAATTCATCAAACCCGAATTTGACATAATCATCATTTCACATACCAAATCCTTTCAAAATGTTATAATTAAATAATTAATCACATTCTCCATGTCATTACACTTAAATCAAGCAATTTTTCCAAAATTTTACTATTCTCTTATGTGTAGAAATCATAGTTAGCTAAATCCATGAATTCTTATGTCCAATTATGTTCTAAAACACCATTAAATAGAACTAAAATATTTTCTCCATAATTTAACACCGAACCCATCATCGTCTCCCCCAAAACCCCAAACTTTACTATTCACACAAAACTCTAGCAACATAGAAACCATACAATCAGCTAAATAAAAGGGGTTCATCTTTAATTCTGGGTGTAGTTTCCATCCCAAACCAAGAATCCCACCTCCAAACTCGCATTAGCTTCCTCAAATTGCAAAAAACTAAATCTTCTTCCCTTTTCCATCCTCTAATTTGAAAGAACTTAGGTTAGAAGGGATATTGAGGGGGTCAATCATCTAAATCCACTTGTTCCTGAACTCAAATAGCAAGGGATCAAGCTTTAGAGGAGTAGGGTTTAGGGTTGGGGCATTGGGAAAGAAAGGGGTTGGAAAAAAATAAATAAAATGGGATAAAAAGCCCTTAAATTTTTCAATTTTCTAGCCACCGAAATGCCAATGCCACAGCTTGAAATTCCACATCGTGGCCTAAAAATTTCTGCCCCTAAAATGTGCAATTTGTTGTCCCTTGCATAGAAGTTTTGGTAAATCATACATAAATTCCTTATAAGACATTGGATTTAGATGATTTTTAATGCATTGCAAAGATAATTTAAAGATCTAAAAATTTTATATTTATCACATTTTATAATTAATTCCCTAAATATGAGTAATTTTCCCACAAAGTGAAATTTTTTGTTTTAACCCAATTTAAAATTCTAGAGACATCTATAGTATTTTAACTCTAATTGTTTTATATAATATCCAATTCATATGATTCTTGATTCATTGAAAACTAAATTTAAAAATCTACAACTTTTATATTAAACACATTTTCTAAATCATTCATATCATATGTCAAACATTTGGTACAAGTTGCACTTATATTGTTTTCAACTTCATATTCTCATACAATTGTGCTCAAAATATAATTTAAATTCAAATTCTTTTCTTCATTCTTTTCCATGTAAGTATTTATCCATTATTTTCCATGTAATTTACCATTAAAAGTGTATAATAATATTTTTTAAATAAATAAGAATCAAATCATGCCAATACTCATTTAAACTTTGTAATTTATACAATCTTAGTCAACTCAGCTGAATTTACCACCTTCCATTTCA
>JAYJMB010018145.1:28683-43335 GCA_036873735.1 Pouteria campechiana
CCCAGTGGATATTTAATTCACTATTTTTTTCTCTATATACCTACATTCTCCAACCCAAGCTTTAAAAATCGCATCTGATGACCGACTGGCTGTACAAATCCCTACCGAAAAGGTGGAAACTTCCCACCGAAAATGGCGCGTCTGTTTGCTCTAGGCATGGAGATGCCCAAGACATGTCCCCCTCCACCTCATGTCTCGAGAGAAAAAACCAAGCTTACTTGCTGAACTATCCAGTTCGTTGAGCAGGGAACAATATGATGGTTAGTCGCGCATTATTTTACTTATTTCAATGGCGCATGTCACATCAATCTCCCTATTTTCAAATAAATGGAGCAATAATGAATTTAATTACTATATTTAATACAAGTTGTTATAGGTTTTCAGAAAATGAGTGTGTAATAAGAACTAAGATCTTCCAGTGAGGAAGGGCTCTTGAATTCTTTTTTCTCAGCCTATTCGAGTCCATTAATTAAACTTCGATTTCAACAATAGCTGAATTGTAATTTATGATTTATCTGATATCTATGTTGTTTTAGTATAAAATTCATCGACATATTTATACAATCTGTTTATCCCCTAAATACGCTTTAGTACACCCTGATGATACTACACCCTTATCCTTCTTCACAACTGGCAACGGGTCATTTACCGCAACTGTTCAATGATTCCCTCCGCGCTCAAAGACCTCTGCTCCTCAGTTGGTCAGCTAGACTCCTAGGCCTATCAATCTGGGGCTCATTTTTTTAAGCAAAGTTCTAATAATTTGTGCCTGGGGAGTGTTTTAGATAATCCAGCAGCGTTTACTTGGAAATTTCTAAGTAACTTTTCTGATCTTAGGTTTTAATGGATAATTGGATAATATCCAATCCAACCAATATACATAAAATCTTTGTTTAGCTGGGATTATTTAACCAGGATTGTGAATATTAGACTAATAAAAGTTTGATGAGCTACACAATTAAATCAATCAGAAACAAACATTTGAAGTATTTATATTCCTACCTAAACAATCCTTTCTAAATACCTGGTTGGACTGGGTTTTATCCAATCACTGATTAAACTAATTCCTTACATTTCCAAGGAAATTTATACAAATGCCAATGCTACAAAAGTAAAATGGCAACTCAATGTATATAATTTAAATAAAATGTTGGTAAATCTATTTTAAATGTGCTGATGACACCCTAAAATGACCAATCACCTCTTATATCATGTTAAATGTACCCTTCCGCCCAAAATGATTAACCATTTTAAGAGGTTTCTTCCCACGCATATAAACAATAAGTACAACCCGCGCATCTAAACAGTATGGGGTATTTTTACGGGCTGAATGTTTGGCGGTTGTGAAATGTTGATATTCCGTGGCAAACAAACGCATAAAGACGGAGAGAAGTTTCTTTCAACCATCCATTTTAATAGAAATTCAAGTTGTGGCAATATAGTATTGCAAGGTGTCGTACTATTTATTATATTGAATCGATGTTGAAAAGAAAGTTGAGTATCTAGAAAACAAGTGGGTCTACATTTTACTTCCCTATATATGAAATTAAAGGTACGCACTTCCATTTCTCTCCTTGCGCTGAGAAAGGAAAAGGAGACCATCTTCCATGCTTTTTAGGTGATGATTTCAATCATTCTGCCACATACGATGCCTAGACACTCATCCACACCTTAAAAGCTCTCCTCCTTTTTGGCCACCTTACTGGAGGAATTACCATTGAAACCTCTCTCTCTCTCAAACACAATTTTTTGCATTACAAAAAGAAGGCAACGGGGGGACAGAAAGGGCCCAATTGAGGCGCCGAGCGATTGCCTTTCCGTCTTTCCTGCACACTCTTCTTTCTGGTCTCCAATACCATCGAATCCATTTCCTCGAATACCGACAGATCAAGATGCTCAATCATGATGAGCCACGAAAGAAAGAGACTGCACAAGAAGTAGAAGAACGTTAGTAGATGATCAGTCTGTGAACATGGGCAATTGCTTAAGGTGCTGCATTTCTTGTATTCTTCCCTGTGGTTCCCTCGATGTGGTGCGAGTTTTGCATGTTGATGGGAGGATCGATGAGTACAGCAGGAGAATTACAGCCGGAGAAGTGATGAAAGCGAATCCGAAGCACGTTCTTGCACAGCCCATTTGCGATGCCATTGTCAAGAAACCGTCCTTGTTGCACCCAGACGCTGAGTTGCAGAAGGGAAAGATATATTTCCTCGTCCCCAAGTATACATTGCAGAAGGACTCAAAACCAAAATCGAAGCCTGTCGAAACAAGATCTTCTCAAAGGAGTGCAACGCAACCCCATAAATTGAGACCGTCCCCCACGAAGATGGTGAATGAGGCTCAGATTGAGAAAGCACCCCTCCGCCACCCGACTCGGCGGAGAATCGATGGTCGCCAAGATGGGACCGTTTGGAAGCCCATTTTAGAGAGCATTTCAGAATCAGATGACACCCTGTAGAGGAGAATGTGATTCCCTTCTTGAAGCTGTAGAAGCGGTACTCCTTTTTTTTTTTTTTTGTCTGTTTAACTCTTTTTCTTATATATATTTTACTCTTTAATTACAAAACTATGAATGTAGAAATGGGAAGGATTGATAAATACAGGATTTGGGGTATTTCTCTACCTAGTAATTTCTTACTTATGGGCCATATACATGGGCCAGATAGTCGGAGAAGGTCGCATTTGCATCTTAATTAGAATATTTCCAATGTATAAGGACTGCTGCGGATGAACATAAGCAGGTGGGTTAGAAGCTTTGTAACTCTAGTTTCCAACGGATTTCAAATGATTATCTATTAGATGCATGCCCACAGACATACGCATTGAAACATCAAATGCTAATTGCAAGGTCTGGAAAGCCAGCAGCTATGATGTTTTGAATATTTGATCTCAGTCACATATATGGAAATATCTATCACATAAGTACGGTTTCTAAGAGCCAGCATGGGTATGGATGATGATAGAATTACAAAGTTCCTATCATTTACTTCGGTATGTAGCTTTCGCAGCAAGACCGAGTTTGGAAGGGAGAGTTGATCTGGTCATTGTCTGCTTAGTGAGAACAGCATCATCCGTGGAAGGCAGAGATAGAATAATGAGGCAAATGCGTGTCCACCAGCTATTAAATAATATATAATGCTGGTAATAAAGAAAAAGACAAGGAAAGTTTTTCCTTTTTTAATTCTCGTATAAATGGGTTCATCCAACGGCTTCCAATATCGTATGCCAACTGGCATGGGCCCAACTTTATATGTTCTTAATACCCGGAGAAAATATCAATACATTGCATCATGTTGTGGCAAGGATGAAAGAAAAACGCTCAAAATCAGACCAGTTGGAGGATACGGAGGTCCACGTTATTGACAGCTTTTGCCCAAGAGAAAAGTGCATCTTTTGTCCTTCCGTCAAAGACAGATTGGTGTAAGGGTCAAAATCCTGCAAACAAACAAAACAAAAAAAAAAAAAAAAGCCTTTGTTTTTGAAGGGTAAAAACGGGAATGTTGAGCTGAATTTCTGCCCAAAGTAGAAATAAATGATGCCTGCTGAATATTGGGTTTCATTCGCACATCGATTTGTGGCTGCTTTGTAGTCTGGATTTTAAGCTCAGATTATCTTTCTTTCTTTGTCATAGTTTGTTTTTAAATTTTATTCATTGGCAAGGATTTAACTTTTTTAATATTAATATGATAGCTAGACCCGAGCCACGGTAACCATTTTCTGTCCCTCATTTCGTGACATTAGTTTATGGCTCTTTTTTGGGTTGAATTATGAATTTAGGGTCTACTCCTCATATCCTGTGTTGGTTGGATTACAAGTTTAGAATGCATGACTAATACTTCGAATGGGTCTATCTACCATCTTGTGGGTTGCAAAATTAATTTGGAAGTTTTAATAAATTTATATATATCCTTAAGGGTTTCATTATTATTGTCCATCTAAAGCGTTTTTAATAACAATATTTTTTTTATATTTTAACTCGATGTATGCTGGTAAATATGATAAATGATTTTGGTTTTATTAAATCATTTGGTGCTGCAAAATACAAGGGCAACAACGAGATGTGAATGCCTACTGGCAGTTTCTATTAGATATGTGCTATATAATATTTAGAATTTTAAATTTAGTGTATAATTATAATATTTTGCTATATGATACCACTTCATAATGACCCTGCACCGTCCATCCAGTAGGCCATCCTGTGAAGCAAGAGAGCTAACCTTCTTTAGCAAATCTAGCGGATATATGGGCTGGCTTCTACCATGACTCTACCATCCATTTAACTCGTCCGGCAAAATTTTTGCGCTGTTCATCAATTCACAACTTATGGTGTAGCTGAGCTGATTTCCAGTGATTACAATGAATGTTACGAGGATCACATGATTGGCAGGGTATATATTTCTCTTTCAATGGTCCAATAGTTATCCTTCAACCCAGTAGTGGGATGATTAATCAGTGCACTTCGATGGTTCATGACACATCCATCCAAACACTGGTCATCATAATTTGAACCGTAAAGTTATGCTGGTGTATGACGCACGTGCAATTTCCATGTAATTCCATATTTCATTCCAATTACACTTGCACAAGATTGATGGAAGGTAAGTGGGAACATAATTACTCTATTCCATGTATGGGAATTACCACATTCTGCATAATTAACTTCGTGTGTGCTGTAATGGTAATTTGTTTGTTGG
The DNA here is from genome assembly GCA_036873735.1 of Pouteria campechiana. Classification (NCBI taxonomy): domain Eukaryota; kingdom Viridiplantae; phylum Streptophyta; class Magnoliopsida; order Ericales; family Sapotaceae; genus Pouteria; species Pouteria campechiana. The sequence continues at coordinate 33,378 of JAYJMB010018145.1, forward strand.
GATAACTTTCTTAGGTGCCCCTAAATTTTGATTAAATTGCATCCAACATCATGCAGCTTAGAGTGTGTCTCTATATTGTTCTATCTTTCACAAATACCCTTGATGATGTAAAATGGTAGGGGATAATTGTTAAGTGAATAGATTAAGGGTGTGCATGGGCTTGGGTTTAGTCTGAACCTGCCCCAAATTTCACTAGGTTTGAGTGGTGAAATTTTTTTAAAAATCTAAATTGGGTAGAGCCCGACCTAAACCTGACTGAATGATGGGTTTGGTCTGGATTCAAGGTTTGGGTACCCAAACCTGGTCATTGTTAAAAAAAAGAAAGATTATTTATGAAATGTTTATATCTATTTTATCTTATTCTCTATAATTTTTTTTATCCTCATGGTTAAACATGCTTTTAGGTGATAGTTTGCTTTTACATATACGAGATAAGAAGCTTACGTCACCCAAAACTTCTTGTAGGAAGTATTACTAGTAATAAGTGCTAGCTTTTGGTTAAGCTAATATCATTTATTATACCGAAAGAGGACACTAGAATCTACGTATCTCATTTGAGTCTTTTTCACTTTACAAATGGAAATCATTCTTACTGTATTTGGTTATAATGCACCAATAAAAGAGCATTAAAAATCTCTCCAGATTTGTCAACTCTTAGCTGAGACAAAACATGTCTATTAGTGTATTAATAAATAGTGTGACAATGACTGTTGATCAATTAAATATTATTACCATTAACCTTTCGAACATTTGGAAGCAAATTGTCTTTATTCATTGTACACTATATAGGAAATATTTCTAGATTTTTTATTTACCCTTTAATATTTGAGTATGTATTAAAAATCCAAACCCAAACTAAACTTGCACTGAACCAGAAGGATTAGGGTAAGGGCTGGGCAAAAGTTTTAAAAGTAGCATATGGTTTAGAGTTAGAAACATATTTTACATGTAAGGTTAGGGTTGAATAATCTTAAATGAATCTAGCCCATGCACACCCATAGAATAGATGGTATTAAAATCAATGTAAATTGATAAAAATATTTTCAAAAATTCATAATCCTAAACCCAAAAAATAATTTTTAATTTCCATAAAAGAATATAGAAGATTTCTTATTTTATCATAAATATTTCAATTTATCCTTTATTTTTACTTATTTAGTAAATCTTTTTTCATTAGTAATTATGAGTTTTTAGGGGCATTTTCATCAATTAACAATGATTTTAATGCCATTTGTTAACTTAATGGCTATTTTCTAATAGTGTTAGAAATATTCATAAAAGGCATAACGAACCTCAAGGGTGCACTTGTAAAGAGTGAAAATATGCAGTGTTAAGTATAATTTGATAAATGTTTGGGGTACACAAAAAATTACCCATTCATATTTGCATGGCGACTTGAAGTTAGATCGCACTTGCGGTAAGTTGAGTTATCATGGTAAAGGGGATGAATTGATATAATGTTTATTTACCCGATTACTGCAATAATTTAATTTTTTTACCTATCATTAACTATATTTTTAATTATTATCTTGATATTTTTTCTTTATTCACTTTATAGTTTATATTATTTTTTATGCAACTCACATTATCTTCATCTCTGTTTTCTGCTTATTTTGTTAAGCAAAAAAAAAAAATCTTAAAAATGAAAATCATCTATCCCCTAATTGACAGTGTATACCTATCTTAAAAGCTTTGTTTTTTCCATCACTATCTATTTTTCTATCTAAAAATATAGATAATAAAAGAATAGAATTCTTTAATGAACTACGAGAAAAACAAAGAGAGGAAAAAAGTGTCCAACACGAGTATACAAATACAATAATATGTGTGATTTCGAGTATCTCCTCAATACCACATGGGTTGCACCTTCACGCCCCACTTCATAAACTATATCCTAGTTAGAGTAGACCGTTCAGTTGCACTTTTCTTTGGGATAAACCGCAATTGGCTAAAAGCCAAGCTTTTCAACATTAAATGCAAGTATTTATTTAGGCTGCAGATGGAGAAATCGCGTTAATGGCTTTTTCTTGGTCTCTTTGTTTATCTGTCCTGCAATTTAGATAGTTTTAAACTTAGCATAGCTTTATCTCACACGAATGTGAATAACACGTGACCACTCAACGAAGTTGCCTACAGCTTTTAGGTTGTCAAGTGCCTCACGTTTATGTCAAAGCAACAATCAAATCATTTAAAACTTGACTGCTTTAACCCCTAGGGTTCGTTTTAATGGAGAGTATTTGGAAGGGGAGCAGGGATAACATTGCTGATGCATCCAAATGCAGCCTAAAAGTTCGGAATGAGAACTGTAGCCTTTTGCTCCTTACGGGAAAACGTCCATAACAGGCTCTTTCTGGATTTTGAAGCATGGGATGGATTCCCTACTACTTACCACGTGCAATTTCCATGTTAGGGTTGCATATTATGAGCTGCCATTCGACTGGTGATTGTATATGGATGCATGCATGAATGTGCCCCATGAACTAAATCAAGTACACTTTTTGTCCTGGTCTACCTGCCAAGGTATGTCTTCCATGTGTAATTTGCGTAGAGGAGAGAGGAAGTCCTCTCACTAGTGTTTGTATGCCCAAAAATGTATACCTGAAATGGACAGCCGAAAATCCTGGCAACTGAAACTACAGATGTATTGCACCGTTTCATGTTCGTGTTCTCTCCGTCCACGCATCTTGTAGCCTGCAAAAACGCGTGACGTCCACATATTTGGCGTTTGCTTCTGTTGTTGCTCAAGTCTTTTAACCTTTATGCTTTGAATACGGATCCTCTGTTTAGTATTTTGCATAGCATTACAAATGCCGTGCTTGTTAACAGAGGAAGCAAAAGGGTTGCAGGGTCGTAAAATTCGTCTGCAACCATTCTTATCATATAAAATATTGTAAATATAATTTATTTTTTAGTACAAAAAGTATTCAAATTAGATATTCAAGTGGATCATATTAGAAAATTAAAGAGAAAGTGTTTCTCTTATTGAAATTATTTTGAAATTGTAAGCGACGAATACCATATTATTCAGTCATCCAATAATTAGGTATATAGGTTTTAACAAGATAATAAATAATAGATTTTTATACGCATAGAAATGGACATATTATTATATTTGGGGTAAATATTTAGTTTCTAAAATTATTTAATTAATATGGCCTACCTGAATGTTTGATTTATATAGTTTTTATAGTAAAAAATAATTGATATGTAAAACATTTAAAACAGTGAAGATTAATTAAAAATAAAAAGTATGGACATTTTTCAGGAACTATAGAGTATGGACTACAAATGCGTACTACACGCCTGCAATATTCATGCTTATGCTTGCTCACGAAGCATTCACCCGTTGGTAGCATTATATTAAATTGGTAGATACCTGGCGATCCCGATTCTTATGCTTCCTGCAATTACTTCTATTTTCTCTATACGTGGAAGAAACCACGTTACTCAGATGTCGTGCCAAACCAGGTGAGGATATAGTAGGTCAGGATAACTTAATCTTAATTCTATTTGTAAAAGTTTTCACATGACCTATTTATAGACTAGGTTAACTCAAAGTTTTAAATTTGAATTAAATTTAAGCTGGCAATTTGAATTAACATCTCTTGGACGTACACATTTAACCTATTTAATAGATTAATTAATTATAATAAATATGCTTATAAAAGATAATTTTTAATATAGTAATATTAAAAAACAACATGTAAAAGTTAGTTTATTGGAGAGAAGAGTTAGATTTAAAATTACACCATTATTTCGTACAATAGGAGGCACATTAAAAGTTGAACAAGTTTTTTTTTATTTACAAAAAAAGTCAGGTCAGGTTATTTGGATTGCAGTTACATTAACCCAACTCAATCCAATTTCTAACTCAAACCTGCATTTTTTGGTTCAATCCAACCCAACAGCCAAAACATAAGTCCCAACCCACCTGAAATGTCAAGATGGTTCAGGGTCTTTGAACCAACCCAAGTTACAGCCCCATGGCTAAGACGCCATCCTCACAATTGGCTTGCAATTGCAGAAAAAGGACTTAAATATTACTCAATAACCATCTTTAATGTAATTATCACTACAACAAAAATCACCGATTGCAGCCACATATATGCAACTCTTTTTTATGCATATAATATTAAATGTAGCCAATGTTGGATGCATATAATATTATATTTAACCACTATTTTAGCTGTAAATAATATTAAATGCAACCAAAAATAGTAGTTGCCTATAATATTATGCCCAACCGACTTTTGGCTCGATATAATATTATATGCAGCCAACGTTGGCTGCATTTAACATTATATCTAGCCAACTTTATATATTATTTATTTATTCAAAAATTTAATATACATTTTAAGAAGTTTATTATATATAATATGAAGAGTTTTATAGTATGGCTTAACCCAAGAGGGGAGGGGTAAATTAGGTATGTAAAAATTTACTATTTAACCCCAATTGAAACATTTTTCTCTTTTTATGATTGTTTGTGGTGCATTATAAGATAAACAATAAAAACAATCAAGTGCATGAAAGATAAAACAAGAAAGTAAATACATACACAAATAACATAATTTTTATAGTGGTTTGGGAACCCCTTACCTACATCTACTCTTCTAAGAGCATACACTTATTGTGTCTTAGGTACCACTATATCCCATATAATGGAACTACAAAAGTGCTCCCAGCATGCTTTTGGATTTTAGTTCTAGGGAGTGTAAACAAGTATTTCCAACACTCTTTTGGATTCCAGCTCTGGGGGGCATAAACATAGTGCTCCTAGCACTCTTTGATTTTCACAAGCTCACTAGGAAACTCACTGGTTTCTGAAATTATCAGCAAACTTGATGATCTTTCAGAGATCTTTTCAAATTGTAAACTAATTGCCATAAGAATATGCAGTTTAAGCTCATAAAAAATAGATGATGATTTAAGCTCTTATCCATAGGTGGAAGGATTTGCATAAGATTAAGCTCATTTGAAAAGTATTCCTTCACCACCTTGTGTCGTTCCACCTTATTTCCTTAAATAGTTTCTTCATAGTTTTCACTATTAGAGAGAATGGATTTCATTAAATGTAAAAATGAGAGCAACATTGAATGAATAAGGCCATTAGGATTTCTACCTTTAGAATCCATGTCTTTTTGATTTGTCTCAAACTGCTGCATCGCCGTTCTTTTATAGAAAGGGAGAAGTTGTTATTGAAATATCTTTTTTCATTTTGACTTGACACAACTTGAAAACTTGCAACGTTGCTTATTGCCTGAAATGATGATTGAGACAAGTTTGTATACTGAAAGCACAAATGCATATGCCATTTTAGTGCAAGTCACATGAATCGATTTTTCCTTGACAAGTTACGGCCTATCTTTGTTTGCATTTGTCTGTCATAAGTTGCAGACGAATTCTCTCATTAGTTTATCTGTTAGTTGATCCTTCATAAGAATGATTTGTCTATTATAAGTAGAAAATGAACTATGAATGGTGTAGACGAAGTTGAACTATTTGATAGACCAACTCCGCTTGTTTGCATGAATTCATCCAAAAGATTTATCTGTCAGTTGATACTTTGTGCATGTGTTTTGTCTACTGTAAGTAATAGACGAAAAGTTACAAAGAGGTTGAAATTCTAGAAAAGATGACTTCTACACTAATGGAGAAAGCAAAGGAGAAAGATGTTATTGCAGACAAGGACCTTCCTAAGGAAAATGAAGTAGCTAAACGTAAGTTTTCACCTCTTTCTAAATATAAACCAGTACCATCTTTTCCTAAGGTTTTAGCAGAATCTAAAAAAATTGAGCGATATCAAGATATATTTGAGACTTTTCATAAGTGTGAGGTAACTATTCCATTTTTTGATGTCATTAAACAAGTACCTTATTATGTTAAATTCCTGAAATAAATATGTACAAAAAAGAGGAAATAGAAACTTCAAAGATATAAGAAGATGAGAGTAGGGGAGAATATTTCTACAATCATTTAAAGAAAACTCTTTTTGCAAAGTGCAAAGATCCAAGTATGTTTACTATCCCATGCATGATAGGTAACACTAGACTTGAAAAGGCCATGTTAAATTTAAGAGCTTCTATTAATGTTATGCCATATTCTTTATATGCTTCTTTTAAACTTGGACCTTTGAATAAAATTGGTGTTGTGATTCAATTGGTTGATAGATCTAATGCATATTCGAAAGGTGTAGTTGTGGATGTTCTTGTGCAAGTTAATGATTTAATCTTCCCTGTTAATTTTTATATGCTAGATATGGAGAATGATAATCAAACTACTCCTATTCTATTAGGAAGACCCTTCCTAAAGACATCCAAGACTAAAATATATGTTCACAGTGACATACTTACCATGGAATTTGATGGTGAAATTGCTAAATTTAACATTTATGGTGCCATGAAATATCCTGATGATCATGATCCTATTTATTCCATTGATGTGATTGATTCTTGTGTACAGGAAGTTTTTGAACTTGATGGAAAGGATGAATTAGAAATTTCCATTAGTAAATATCTTGAGAAGGAGAATAAGGTGTTACCTTTGAGTATTGATTTGTAGGAAACTATTGCAATATTGGATGACTTTTCAAAGTTATCAGAATTAGGTAATGATGCTTACATTGAGTTACTAGTTTCTAACAAAAGCCTTTTACCCTCTGTTTTGTAGGCATCTACACCACATTTAAATCCTCTTCATAGTCACTTCAAGTATGTGTTCCTTGAAAAAGGAAAAACCTTGCCTATGATCATCTCCAGTGAACTTAGTGCATTATAAGAAAAAAGGCTTCTGCAGGTTCTTAAGAAGCATAAGAGAGCTATCAGTTGGATAATGAAAGATATTAAATGAATTACCCATCTACATGCATGCTTTGTTATTTATAGTTTGCAATTGCTCTAGATTGAAGAAAGATGTAATGAGTTGAGTCAATGACTATAAATAAAAGCGCTACATGGGAGTCAACCTAAGGGGAGTTTATGTTTCTTTTTCTTATTTTCTTCTTATTTCTGCATTTATATTATATTTATACTTGCATCTTCTTTGCATTTGACCTTACATTGGGGACAATGTAAGTTTTAAGTGTGGGGGAGGAAATTTAGGTTTAGGTTGTGTTTTCGGTGTTTTTATTTTTATTTTTGCTTTTATTTTTGAAAAAAAAATTTTTTTTGAGAGAGAGCAAGTTTTACCCTTTGTTTTGCTAGTTTCGGATGATTTGAGGTTGAGAATGTCATGAGCAATTTGCAATTGCTTGGTTCAGTTATTTTCCTTGAGAATGTTGATGACTAAATTTCGTAGACAAAAGCTGGCGAGATTTTGAGCCTCTAGACTGACACGTTCACATTAGTCTCACCCTTTTTCTTCATGAGAGATATTCTTCCATGGATTTATTTCTTTAGAACTTGCCTTGATTCTCTTTGAGATCACATTGATACATGCATGCATGAACATGATTGAGGCCTTCTTTATTATGAACTACATGAGCCAAATAGCCTACCTTGTGTTTAATTTTACCTCTTGTTGAGCCCCTTTGAGCTTTATAGACTTTTATCATGAACCTATGTTACAAGCTTAAAACCCAAAAAAGTAATGTCTTTACATAAGCCATAGAGCTAGTGGAGCATGGGTTATCATTGTGCTATATATGGGTGTGTAAGAAATAAAGTGTGAGGTGTCAAAATTTATGAAATGGCTATAATTGGTGAAATAGAACATATTTTTGTTCTTAAAAAAAATCAAAGTGAAAGAAAAAGAGAAAAGAAAAGAAAAAGAAAATATCAAAATTCTAAGGGAAGAAGTATGTTTATACACCATGTATTCAAAGGTGAAAGATGCTAAAGAAAAATAAGTGATTGTATATGTCTTATATATTTGAGCCTGAGTTGATTTATTTATCCTTCACTAGTTTCAATGGCTTTGAGCTACATCTCCAAATATTTCTCACCTTTACCCCAAACCCCATTACAACCTATGAAAAGTCCTTATGATTCATGATATGCATGTGATCCCAGTGATGAAAAATGAGAAGATATGTAAGCTTATGGTAAATCATTTTCATTGAAATGAATTTGAGTAGAATATATATCCTTCAAACACATGACAATAGAGTGTTTTTTTCCATGAGGGTTCTACTTATTTAGTTTAATCCATCTTCAAGAGAGAATGCTTCCTGAATGATTGTAGGTTGTATAAGAATGATTTATTTATGGTATATTATGAGTTTTGAAGAGATTGGTTGTTCTCTATTTATAAAAATTGTAACCTTGAAATTCTTTTTGGGGGAGAGCGAATTTGAGTTTGGCTCGAGGACGAGCAAAAGTTAAGCGCGGGGGTATTTGATGAGCTAATAATTTATTATATTTTTAATACCTAGAATGTCATATTTTGGTCTTTAAATGATATAATTTCATTGCTTTACATTCATATTAGATTAAATATTTCACTCAATAGATTTATTTGTGTTATAGGTCAATTTGGCGGAATTGAAGTTAATTTAGGGCCAAAATATAATATTTTGGAGCAGAGGTCTTCATGGAGACACATATCATTATGGGAGCATCAATATTAACCTCTGATAAAGCACCAATCATAAAGTTTTAATATGAATTAGGCACAAATCAGATGGTGGGATGTGAATGCAACAATTTAATTGAAGAAGGAATTCTACTTTTAGAAGGACTTCTATTTTTGGATGCTTCACAAGCAAGAAAAATTGTAAAATTTCAGAAGTAGTTCAAGGAAAAATTTGGCAAAGATATGGGCATATTTTGAGAAAGTGTTCAACATAAAATTATAGCCCTTAAAAGTATCTAACTAAGAAAAAAGAATCACTTAATTCGGAGTTAATATGATGAAGTTATAACCAAAAGACTACAGTTGTCTCTAGAGATTTTTTGAACATAATGTGTGGTAATAGGTTTCACTTTATGGAAGTTGTTGGAATATTTAGAGGATGATTCAGAGAAATATATTAATATAAAAGTTTTATATCTTAAAATTATCTTTAAAATGAATCAGGAATCACATACTTTGAATATCATATGAGAAAGATATGATAAAAATATATAAACTTCTCTTGGTAGACAGACTCTATATGCAGAAATAAGATATTTTTAGTAATTGCGTATTGTATGCTTAAGGTTACTTTGGAAGTCCATGAGGAGGTGCAAGAGAACCCTAAATTGGGTTATTTAAAAGTTGTTTAATAGAGAAATAGGGGACTTGGAGAAGAGAAAGGAGGCAACAACTCAATTTTCTTTTCTACTCTTTAACTTTTCATCATGGCCCTGCATGGCTAAACTTTTATTCTTGGTTTAAGGAGACAAAAGCTTCATAATCAATATACTGTGAGATCTAATTTGATTTAATTATTCAATTTATACTTTAAGTATTGAATATTCTTCATTCTTCATGATTATGATTGTTAAGCTTAATTGCTAGGAGGCCTACTAGTTTATTATTTATTACAATCCATTGCTAGATTAGATATCAAATCTATAATTGTTTGATTACTCTAATCTGCGAAGCAACTAGGGTTTAATAATTTACTGCTATTGTAATTATTAAATCTTAGGAAGAATTGTTGATTGAATTAAATACAATTGCATGTGCTTGTGTTGTTTAGCTTCACCAATCTTTACAAATCTTAATGCTCCTATTAGATTAAACCTTTAGCACTGATCTTGGGTTTTTTAGTGGTTAGGGTTAATTAAAATTTTGGTTTCTAATTAACTATATTGAAGGAGAGAGAGGAAAAATAATTCCAATGGTGAATAGTTAAAATATGGATTGATTTATATTGCATCGATGATCAATTATGAAATTTTGATAGTAGATGTTGACTTGAACTAAGGTTTTCTTCTCTAATAGATTTCTTTTATAACACTTTATTTATTATATTCAAAACCCCACTTTCTTGTTCACTTTGCATAAAATTAAGCTAGATACTCCTCATGGGATC
>JAYJMB010018156.1:0-43334 GCA_036873735.1 Pouteria campechiana
ATTTGGATGGGAAAAAGCTTCTTACCATAGAATCCAAGCATGGCTAACACTCATGAGCATGATTACAAGCTAAAAACCCAAAGAAGCTCCCTTCATTTGAAGAAAATTGGATTTTCTTCCCTTTCCATGGTTCAAATTGCCAAACTCTAGTTTCAAATGGAAGATTGAGTGATCATCCATCTACAAAAGGTGAAGCTCTAGCTAAAATCATGAAGTTTTGGGGTGTACAAGGCATAGGGCGAGAAGATAGGGCATGGGGAGAAAGAAAACAGAAGGGGGAAATAAAAATAGAACAGACAGACTCTATAAAGTCATGTCACTGCCACTCGGCAGCCTCCTACCACCCCAAGTGCCTGGCCCCCAGCCTTTTGCCGATGGATAAAATTTGCAACCGCTTCCCGTGGCTACTTGCCCCACCACCTACTAGGTGCAGTTTTAGTGCTCTGGCCATAACTTTCTGATATGAACTCTAAATTAAGTGATTTTTATTCCATTACATAGATAATTTCCACGGTTACAACTTTCATATTGAAAAATATTTCTATATAATCCTAAAAATATATTTAAATTTTAATTAAAGTGGCCCATTATGTTATTTTTAGCAATTTTTAGCATCTGGAGCAGTTTCAGTGGATTAACCATAACTTCTTCATTTTATATCCAAATAATATGATTCTTAATTTGTTACAAAGATAATTTCAAGATATATGACTTTTATGTTAAATACTTTGTCTAAATCATCCAAATTTAAATTTCCAAATTTGGACACAAATGACATCATTCATATTTTCAGCTTTTTCACCATATCTCGTCATATATAAAACTTTTTACCCCTCATTTTTAATAATAATCCACAATTTAACACCACCAGGTGTTACAAAAGTATACCAAAATTTTTGTTACATTACTTAGAAATATGTCAGAAGTAACTCAGAATTTATAAACCTCTCTTAAAATGTTTCAGAAGTAGTATAGAATTTCTATCTGAACACTAAGAATTCATCAGAAATCACACAAAAGTTTTGCAACACTTCCTCAGAACTTCTGTGTCACGGGTTTGATGAATCCAGAACTTCTACTCATCAAAAACCAATTCTACATAACTTCTGAGATCATTAACACAGAAGTTTTGTTGAGCTTCTGTTCTGCACAGAACTTCCCCTCCTCAAATTTCACCTTTGCATAAAGTCCACAGAAATTCTGAGGTCATTAACCAAGAAATTTTGTGTAAATTTTGTATCGCACAGAACTTATTTTACACTATAATAGAATTTCTGTTCCTTACTAAAACCATAAGCTCAAAAACTCTACATCATTATCTCATAACTTTAAGCTCATTCCACAGAAAGGCGATTCAATTCAAAATCTTTCCATCACCTACATTTTTCCTCCATTAAACTGCTCCCATTTCAATTCATTCCAAAGATTTTCCACTCCCATAATCTTTGAAAATCCTCTCCTTCAAAATCCTTAGTCAAAAACTCCATCTGTTACTACAAATGGCAAGGATGAAGAGAGTTAGCAAGCGAGAGAGATGTCGACTTCAGATTCTGAAGAACAGAGAAGCGAGATGTCAGAAGGAGAAACTCTAAGAAAAAGGAGAAGAATAGAAGATTACATTCTTAAGATAATCTTCAACTCTTCTGCTTAAAATAAGTTTAGTAAATATTTTGAATGAAGAAAAATAATAAAAGGAAAGTGTTTGATTTTGAGACATTCAGAGAAAATGACCTAAATCTTGAAGTAACAAACTGGATCAAGTTCCAAGGATGGGAAAGTTTTATAAGTTATAAGGACAAATCTTATACTAGAATGATTCAAGTCCTTACTGCCAATTTCAATTATAACACCAGGAAGTCATGGATAGGAAAGACTAAGATAGATCTATCTCTAGAGAATATAAGAAGAACATTCAATATTCCTTAGGTAGAAAATCAAGAAATTGATTGGTCATCAGATAGAACAAGACTTTTTTCAGATTTGGCTGAAGTACAAATTAAAGAGAATGTGACTTATCTACATGTCAGCCATTTAAACTTAGATCTCAAGCTGGCTCATATGTTTATATTCAACAACATATATCCTAAGATAAGAGGTACTGATCAGATCTTTAAGAAAGAAGCCAAGATCTTATGGATAATGAAGCATAGGAAAAGGATAGATCTGGCTCAAATTATAGATGATCAACTTTACTTAGTAAGACCTCCACCAAGTATTATCAACCTTATGGGATGGTTATGAGAAAGTTCATGAAGAAAGAAAACATTGATCTCTCCAAGGAAGATGGATAAAACTACATAGCAAGAGAAGCAATCAATAAGGACGCAGTGAAGAGAATTGGGTTCAAACTGACTCCACAAGGCTGGATCTCCCAAAATCCAAGAAAAGAACTGCAAATGAAGAGAACAAGAGAAAAAGGAAGAGACAGGCAAGACACTGTGGAAGAAGCAACCAGAGAAGAAACCACAGAAAGTAATGAAAGAGGAACACAAATAGAAGAATCAGAAAATACTTTTAAAGAAGGACATGAAACAATAACAGTAGTAGCCACCACTTATTTTACACCCATCAGATCCCCATCACCCATAAGACCTACTCATCGACCAACCACACCAACTACTTCAATTCCCACTACTCAACCTATCCCACATCATCTAGAAGATAGACTGACAAATATTGAACACTTTCTATCTACTCTAGCTCTTCAAATGAACAGAATGGATCATAAACTTAACAATGCCATGTCATCCATGATCTTGAGATCTGATAAGATTGATCAATGAGTTGACTTTCTATAATCTCTAGCAGAGTTATTCAGAAGTCAAACTTATCATCCTCATTTCTCTCCTCCTCCAACTCATTTTTCACCACCTCTAACACATTTCTCTCCATTTCAAACCAACACTCCCATCACAGTGGCATCATCACCCACACACTCTTCACATCCATCTCCTGTAATTCCAAAGGTTGCTAAACCTGAGAGTGAACCTACTGATATTACTTCTCCCTCTCCTCCAACACAACCTCATTCTGGTCCACCTTCAAATCTGCATGAGGATTATCTTTCCAACCCCCATAGAGCTATTATTAGATATGGAAAGTATCCTATCACAGTACCAACTCTTGAATGGTACTTTCTTCCCAAAGGTACCTGGGCTATTGAAAAGGATCTCTATTTGTCAAGAGAACTCTTTCCTGAACGAACTGAACAAATTCCTCCAGAATGGAACTCACCCTCAATTCATCCAAAATGGAGAAAAACTCCAACCCCTCCACAATCTCCTCCAAAACCAGTTTATGATAATCCTGACAGTCTTACTCGTATCTCAAATCCAATCAGAATAAGATATTCTGAGTATAGGAGTAACTCTGAAATCAACTCTGAAATTTCTCAGGTGTTTCTCTCATAATCCATCATTCTACCACCTCAAGAATTGTCATTCACAAAAATCATAGATCCTAACATTCTACATAGGATTCAATTTCTTCTTGATCCACCATTGATTCCAAAGGGCCACAAAATTCAAACTCTTGATAAAGAGTCAATCCTTTAAAAATATTCTAAGAAACTTCTTTACTCACTCCCAACCTCAAGGAAACCCAAAACTACATTTCCATCTCCCTTAGGTCCTCATCAACTCTTTCTTATTATTGAGGAAGAAATCTCATTCTACTCTATTGCTAATCTAGAAACAATTGCTAACAATCTTCCTCTGCCATATCCTCAGCTATTTGATAATTCTATCCAACACAAGATAAGGTAGATTTATTCTCAACTAGCCCCTTTACCAAAACTAAAAACTTGACCACCACCTTCTACTAAAGCCAAAACCTCCAGAAAATCACTTGTTATCCCAAAACAATAACCTTCAACCCAGCCATCTTCTTCAAAACCCAAGAGGAAGCCAAGAATCCCACCTCTAAAAGAATACAAAAAAGCTCCTCTTTCTTGAATTACTATGTACCACCAAGAATATACAACTAGGATGAATGCCAATATAGAAGCCCTCTTAAAATGGACTCCTGTAGCCTTTCCTGAGTTGCTAGATACACAATTTTGAGAGTGCATTGATTTCATCTATGTTTCTGATTGTGGACCCATAGCTTACGCTCGTGAACCTCTTGCTACAATCCCAAAAGACCCATTCTTTATCCCACCTCCTCCACCACCCAGGCCAACTCCAAAACCATCAACCTCTCAACCTAAACTTCCTTTCCTAAAACCTACACCAAAAAACTTAGAACAACTCGCTGATCATGCTGCAATTACATCTTCATTTCTCATTTATTTCTGACTACTATTTTGTGACTACAATCATTTCTTTTGTAATGTTACTTCATTATCATTTACTTATTCTGATGTATCTTAAATTGTAATGATGTAAATTCTTTTCTAATGTACTTTACTGTATAATTGTGTAATGCCATTCTGATGTACAAAGTTTTCTCATGATAATGCAATCTCTTACTTATTCCCTTTTACTACATTCTTTTTTATTATGATAAAAAGGGGGAGAAAAATAGGAGAATTGTTAGAAAGAATGAAATTTTTTAAAGAATACTTAGGGTATATACTCAGGGGGAGCTTAACCATGTAGGGGGAGCCCCACTAAGGAAGTACATTATATACATTGCATACTCTGAAATTTTCTTTGAAAGGTTTATCACTCAAATGTTTTTTCATCATCAAAAATGGAGAGAATGTCAAGTCTAAACCCTTTACTAAGCTTGATTTTGATGATTAATGAGATTAAACAACTTAGTTTTGATGATGAACAAACAAATGGGTGAAGAATTAAAGTACTAACAAATTACTTTATAAGTATTATAGTATTAATTAAAATAGATTAAGGAAAGTAATAAAGGAATACTTAAATAAAACAATGTTCAAAAGTCATAAGAAGTAATTCAAAACTTACTTAGAGGCCTGGCATGAAAAGATTAGAAGCTAAGAAGAAATCAGAAGTTACGAAAAAACACTCAAAAGTTATAAGATGCAACTCAGAACCAAGCTAGAAGCATCTCAAAACTGACTCAGAATCAGAATATAGCAATACCCAACATCAAAAGAAAAACAGAAGAAGCACAGAAGAAAAGTTAATTATACAAAAGCGTGCCAAAAGAAACTTAATGCTACACAAAACTGCACAAAAGGAATACAGAAGTACTGTTACGACATGCAAAATCAACTTCGAAGACACTTCAGTTATTTATAACATTTCCTTGAGTACACAAAAGTAATGCACAAGCATCATCACACTGCACAGAAGCAATGCAGAAATCTATGGCACTACTTAGAAGCAATACAGAAATGTTCGGTCACATAGAACTAAGATAGAAGAAACTTCGATCACGCAGAAGTAACCTAGAAGACAAGTCAAGTGATCAAAACCATGTCAAAAGAATTTTGGGAGTGATAGAAAGTAATGCAGAAGCAAAACAGCATTACACAGAAGTAATGCAGAACCTGTCACAATACACAGAAGTAGTACAAAAATCATACAAAATCAAGTCAGAAGTATTATCAGAGACACAGATAAATCAACATGAAGATATATAGAAGTAAAGTCCAAGCTTCATAAGCAAACCAGAAGATACTTAGAAGCTCCTCAGAAGACTCAAAGATGACCATTGAGGAATAAGATAATAGACAAAAATTCTGAAGAGAATACTGCCAAAAATTCACTTACCATAGAAGTTCCGTAGAACCACTTTAGAAATTTTTTGAAGAAATAAATCAAAGCACAATAGTTCTGAGCATTCTACTCAGAATTTCTAAACCCCAATAATGCATAAAATTTCTAAGCACTCTACTCAAAATTTCTAAACCCCAATAATGCACAAAATTCATTACCAAATCCTGCCTAACTAGTTTAAAAATGATGCCAAAGGATGCAACGACTAAAATTTTCAAATCCTATATATAGAGGATTAAGACGATGTTTAACAATGTTAGAAAGTTTACACTAAAAATCACTTTTGTTGATTGAAGGAAGAGCATTCACAACTTTCCATCATTCAACTCCAGCTGCTATATCACTACCAACGCATTCAGAATCCTCAACAACGAGATCTACATCAACTTCAAAAGGATTTTGAATCTAATCTCATTGCTTAGTTTGTTCTTTCAATTAAACTTTAGCTTTTGTACATGTTAGCCTAAGTAAGAGGCGTTACTATTGTACATTCCATTTTGAAAAATCAAGAGTTAGTTGGTAAGCTCTATGAAACCAACTGTTTATAAAAGTTTCTAGTTAGCTTTGAAAAACTAGTAAGTTAGTTGGTAAGCTTGAAAACCAACATGTAAGAGTTTTTGTTGAACCCAGAAAACTAGTAAGTTGTTGGTGAGCTTGTAAAATCAACAAGTGTTATAGCGAAGCCTGAGTTCAGTAAAGGAGACTGACTCAGAAAAGTAGAGTAGGAACTTAGGAAGGGCCGAACCATTATAAAAATATTGTGCATATGTGTTGTAAGTTATTCTCTTTTTCATTTTAAGCACATACATTCACTTATTGGCCAAAATTTAAGAAACTCAATTCACACCCCCCCCCCCTAGTCACTGCCCACATGAGCTACCATTTAATTAGGGACCAATAGGAATAGGAACCTCTTCAAGGAGCTGAAGTTAGTGAATGGAGGGATAGTTGCATTCAGGAATAATGACGAAGGCTTCATTAGGAGTATAGGTAAAAAAATTTATTTTTTTAATGCATGAATAGAGGATGTATCATATGTAGATGGACTTGAGCACAACTTACTAAGCATTAGCCAATTATGTGATAGAGGCCACAAAGTTATGTTTAAATCATCTACATTTAATTTATTTGATGTAGATATAGCTATTATTTAGTGGAAAAAGGCATGAAAATGTATATCTAATTCACCTAGATGAAATTGTAAGAAATGCCTAATTATTGTTAATGATGACCCATGGTTGTGGCATAAGAGAATGGGACATATAAATATGTCCAATATCAAATCTTTGTAGAAGAAAATTCTTGTTAATGGTCTACCCAAGCTAAAATATGACAAAAATTAGATCTGTAATGCTTGTCAAATGTCAAAATAGACCAAAGCATCCTTTTCTCTCAAGAATGAAGTGTCCATATCTAGACCATTAGAACTATTACACATGAATCTATTTGGACCATCATATATTATTACCCTTGGAGGAAAAAGATATGTCATGTCATCGTAGATGACTATTTTAGGTTCACATGGGAATCTTATTATCTAGCAAAGACAAAGCATTTTCTATGTTCTTTACTTTTTCAAAGGTTGTACAAAATGTGAAGCAAATGTCAAATATTTCTATTTATAGTGACCATGGTGGTGAATTCAAAAACAAAAGATTTGTTGACTATTGTGGGGAAAAAAGAAATCATCATAGCTTCTCATCCTTTAGAACTCCTTAGCAAAATGGAGTTATGGAAATAAAGAATAGGATAATCCAGGAAATGGCAAGAACCATATTAAATGAGAGTAAATTATCCAAAAATTTCTAGTGAGAAGAAGTCTACATAGCTTGCTTCAAACGTTCTTCTTCATCCAATGAAACTAACCTACCTCCAACAGATGGAATTTAAAGTTGAGTATAAAAGCAGAAAGCAGAGACCAGAATAATAACAGAACTATTGCATTTCACTGAGCCAAACCTTCATTCCTTCACTTACAAAAGAGAGAAACTCCAAGCCTTCGTACTAAAATCTTCTGGAATAACTCATTAAGGCTCTCAACAACTTTTGGGAGGAACGTTCATTTTTGTATTCAAATTTGTAAAAGACTTTCCCTATACTTCTAGTGAAATACTTTGAAAAGTGTATTTATCCTTTTTATTTTTATCTTTGCGATTACCTTGAGTTGGTATTGGAGGCCAAAATCAAGAAGAGCATTTTGTAAATGCTGGAGTGTGTCTCGTAGTTAGTCTGCTAATGTTGTATTTATGCCCCCTAAAGCTGAAATCTAGAAAAGTGCAATAGCACTAGATTGTTATGCCCCCTTGAATTATAATCAAGAAGAGTGTTAAGTGAACTAGTTGTATTTCTGCTATAAGGGATAGTGAAACCCAAGACACTAGAGGAGAGTGTTCTTAGAAGAATGGAGTAGAGTAGTTAACTTGAACCACTATAAAATACTCTATCCATTTCTTGTTTTGCTTGCATTGTATTTTACTAAATTATTAGAGGGACTATAATCCTACAAGGGGTTTAAGTTAGAAATTTTTAATTACCCACTTCACCCGTCCCCTCTTGGGTATTTGCCTAGCCTATTGGAGCACCAAATTTTTGTTGCTTATGGAGGTTAATTCAAAAAAAGTGTTCAACATAAAACTTTTATCCCTTCAAATTAATTAAGAATCATATGATTTTATTATTGAACGAGGAGGTTATGGCGAAAATACCAAGACTATGTCCAAAGACCTCTCAAAGCAACTTTAGAGGTTCTGAAGAAAGTTCAGAGGTGCAACTGCGAAAGCCATTTCATTACTTTAGACCCTCTGAAAATAACTTGAAAGGTGATAAAGGGGTTCAATTGGCCCAAAAAGGCTTCAGATTTGTGGAACAGTGCTTTAAACCCTATGAAACAGCATTCTGAATTCTCATATTCATCTTTAGAGGTTCTAAAGTGCAGTTTCAGAACCACTAAAGAAGCTCAAATAGAAAAAAATTAAATAAAAAATCTGAATTGATTTGGGAAGTTTTTGCATGATTTTTATGTTGAATTAATGATGAGAATAAGTAAATCATAGCTTGTGATGTATTTGTAATGATTTAAGCTTGAAAAAAGTATAATTTTGCATAACCCTTGCTATGAATAGTAACTATTGGGGAAAATCATGGGATTTTGGATGTTAAACCATGAGGGAAACATTTAATTCATTGATTATGATATTTTGAAACTTGTTTAAGAAGGGAAATTTGAGTTTGGACCAATGACCTCATTAGAAGTTAAAGAGAGTTTTTTTACATAATATGTTAAGCAGCAAATTGAGTTATTAAAGGCTTAATTGAGATTAATTACTTGTTAATGATATTGGAGAGTGAATGATGTAAGTTAGTATTTCATCAATTCAGTCATAAGCTATTGGATGGTGTATTGAATTATTAATTACATTAAATTGCTATTATCCCTTTTGGAAGTATCTTGTAAAGAAATCAATTCCTTAATAAGATGTTGTGGCTTAAAGAAAGCATTTGAAGTGTATAAGACCCAATGCATGTGAATTCTCATGTATTAAAGTTTCAACAAACTATGTAGGATGATTAATGAAATGATTTAGTAAAAAATAAAGTATGGTAAGTGATTTTGTTACAAGTATAAGCAAGACATTTATGAGTGGCAAACTAAGTACTTGATGTGGTGGATGTAAAATATAGATTACTAAATGAGGAATTACTATATGGACCTGAATTGGTTCAATTAAAATCACTTGACTATTAAATTAAAATTGTATTATATGTTATGTATGTAGGGCCAATGATCATGATTGGATAGAAAGCTATGGAGACCAAGAAGTCTTAAAATGTAATGAAGGATAAGGTAAGTAGGCCTTCTTTTATTATTGTTTTTGAAAAGAGATTGGGATAAGGATTATCAGGATTATGGGCATTTGTTTTCTTAATGTTATTATGTGATTGTGATGTGTTGATATGTGAATGATTAGGGTAATGAATATCCCATTGTTTGATTCGGATTATTGTTGTAGTTTCATGAGAATAGGTAAATGATTGGGGATAATGATTATCCCATGATTTTGTTGAATAATGTGGATTCCTATGATTAGGGATAAGTAAATTAGGTACATTGGATTATTGATATTGCAAGGACATTGAAAAATTTTTGAGATCCAGTTAATTGAGGATTCAAAGATAGCATGTCTAGGATTGAGCATGTCTAGGATTGAATAAATTATGTGTTGCCTTGTACTGTTATCAATGAATGGTTCTTTGAGTTAGATATTGATTATTGGCTTCTTATGTTCTAGAATTTGAATATATATTGGTTATTGATTATTGATTATGAATATTTTAATTCCCTACTTACTAAGTTCGCCTAGACTCACACCTTCTTTTTTAATTTTTAGTTGACAGGGGAAGTAAAGAATTCCAATTGAGGGTTGGAGTTGAGAAGCAAGATTTGAAGACAGTTTCATTATGGTATAGGAATTCTAATTGTAAATTCATAATGTGTATGTTTCTTATTGTATTTACAAGATTCCAAGGATATATGTAATGTGGTGTATTGACATATCATAGGCATAATTGATTACAAAATGATGTATAGATTTACGACTTCGGCTATAGGTACTACCATCATGATCAATTGGGAAAATGATGTGATTATGTGGATAGTAGTATTATTGTATAATTATTGAAATTATATTGTTATTGGATTAATGTATTTAAGTTATGAATTTTGATATTTCAAAGGAAATTCTGCCAGATTTTTGGCAGAATGTTCCCTAAAATTGGGAAAATTTATAGGAAAAATTATGAAATTTATAGGTGTCCTAGAATGGGACCCGAGCACCCCCACCCTAAAAGTGTGGAAGTCGAGGTGGAAATGAAGGCAAATAATCAAGGTCATGCCTCGAAAGGCGAGGCATGACAGTTATTTAAGGACATGTCTATACACATTTTGACATGGAGAGAGTGTAGGCAGAGAGTTCTGACAGGAGAAACAAGGGAGCAAGAGAGTTATTTCAAGCTCTACAAACATGTAGATTTCAAGTTCTCTTTTTGTTTTTATTATGAGATAATTCTCTTTTTCTAGGGTGAAGATGTAGCCCTCATGGATACTCTATGTTAAACTGGGATTTTTTTTATCAATTTAATATTATCTTGTTTCATTCATTGTGATTATTGTAGTCATCTGATTTATTTAATTGCCTGATCACCAATTCTATGAATTAAATTGATTGTCTGAGAACATGGTTATGGTAGATGCCTTATGCTAAACTATGTTAGAGCTCTCTTAAATGAATGAATAGATGGTTATGGTAGACGCCTTATGCTAAATAATTGTATTTGGTTCATGAAAGTTCTTCTGATCTTAATGGATTTTCAATCTCAATTACACTACATGCCATAGGTAATTAGATGGGTGAAAACACTTGATTTAAATTCGGATGCTTAACAATAATAATCATACATTAGATAGAATAAACCCAAGATATGAATTGAATCCAATGTCCCAATGACATAGAATATCAGTGAGTGGGGAAATCAGATCCCTAGACTCTTGCAACCTTGAAATCTCTTTTATACAACTCACTATCTCCATTATTTTCTGAATCTTATACCAAGATTTACTTATCTTTTAATTCATCTTGATTATTTTAGCATAGTTTCTATTTTAGTAACTAAATTTAATAGAATCAATTTAATCAATTCTCTGTAGGATCAACCCTTGTACTTACACACTATATTGCTGCAGATTAATGCACTTGCAAGGAAGTATAATTTAAACCATAAGTTTTTGGCATCATTGTCAAGGAATTGATTTTAAATTAATTTGGTTAATTTAGTTACAATTGTTATTTTTCTTTTTGTATTTTATTGTATTTAGGATTTTTAGTTGTATAACTTTCTTTCTTTTTACAGCATTCACAGTAGACAATCACTGAACCCAGTGTTACTTCCCTTGAATGATCAAATTGACAAAGTGGAAATAGAGATAGAGAGCATAAGTGAAGAAGAAGAATAGATGGCTGAAAACATGGAAAACAGGGTGGCACAACAAGCACAACGGCTTATGAAGAAATTTGCATGCACTACCATAGGAATATCGCCTTCATGCATTATTTTGAATGATAATGCAAGGAACTACTATTGGGTCCCGTAGGCTAGCTTAACCCAAGAGGGGAGGGGTGAATTGAGTTTATAAAAAATTATTGCTTAACCCCTGTTAGACTAATTTTCCTCTTTTAATGCTTATGTGCAATGCAATATGAAATAAATAATAAAGCAATAAAGAAAGTAAAGCAATCAAATAAGAGACACAATTTTTTATAGGGTTTGAGAAACCTTCCCTACTCCACTCTTCTAAGAGCACACTCTCCTTGTGGCTTAGGTTCCACTATCTCATATAAGAGAAATACAATAGTGCACCCAACACTCTTCTAGATTCTAGCTCTGGGGGTGCAAACTAGTGCCTCTTACACCTTTCTGGATAAGTTCCAGGGGGCATAAACTCAGTGCCACATGCACTCTTTTGGATTAGCTCCAAGGGGCATAAACTGAGTGCCTCTACACTATTCTAGATTCCAACTTTAAGGGGCATAAATAGCTTAGCAAACTAGCTATAAAACACACTCCAACAGCTCAATTCAGCCCTTCTTAACCTTGGTCTCCAATACCAAGTTAGGTCAATACACAAATGAAAGATTTACACTTTTACATAATGTTTCATTGAAGTGTCGGGAAAGACTTGATCTTTGAATAGCTTCTTATGGTGTAGAAGATCCTCCCTTTGTATATTTGCAGAACATTGCTTGAAGATTTTGATGGTTGAAGCTCCTGAATGAATATTTCAAAGTTGAAGCTCTTGGCTTATGGTTGGGAAGATTTGTGAAAGATTTAAGTTCAATATTTTTGCTTCTTCAACCCTTGAAATGTCCCAACACTTCTTCTTAAATAGATCTCTCAAAAACCTGACCTTTGGAGAAGAATGTGTTACATCCACGAGGCTCACAATGTTCAAAGTTCTGACCGTTATAGCTAGTAGGCGATGTGGGAGGCGGCCGAGCGATTTGGCTACATGGAAGGTGATATCAAGAGGCAAATAAGACAATCGGCTGTAGCTCAGGCGATATAGGAGGCATCATGAATAATTAGTTATAGTCACTTCTTGGCAATGCTTCTAAATGCCTGTTTATGGACACTCACAGGCGATATGGGAGGCACCTGATCAAATTGGTTGTATGAAAGGCAATATCCTCAAGTGGTTGGTAGATTGGCTGTAGTTGTCTAGTGAGTTTAGTTCTTTTTGGAGGTTGCAAGTGATGTTCTGGGGCAGCTTGAGATATCGGCTACATAGCAAGTGATAGGAGCAGGTGCCTAGGCATTTCGGTTGCGGACCTACATGTCAACTTTTCTGCACTTTTGTGTTTCGAAAGCCTTCATATTTTTCATATATTTTTTATTCGTAAAAGTATGATTATTCGCATATGATTTGCAAAACTTGTCAAGCATGAAAGATCAATTTTAATCTTGTTCTAAGAAAGATAAACTTCATTCAACCTCATTTCTTCTTGCATATGAAGTAATCATTCTCATAAACACATCAATTATGAATATGATCCAACACAACATGACATGATAATCCAAGTTAATTGCAATGTGGATCATAGCAATTTTCTTCATTTTCTAATGATTTGAAAATATGCTTGCATAAATAATTTCTCAATAAAATGCATACTTCTTCAAGCATATTTGACTACATTTCAAACTTCCTAATCTAACAATATCATTAGCATATCTCAAGTCTAAGATAAGTTTTGTTATCATCAAAATGATGCACATTAATCCTAACTACAACTAGCTAAAACACATACACTTTAATACGCTTCTTTCTTTTCATGGTGCTGCTGCAGAAGATCCTTTGACTTTTATGCATGATTTTTATTCAACTATTCAAACTTTTCCTTTGTAGGGACTCATAGAGAATCAGTTGCATATGAGATGTTTCCTATACACCTTGAAGGATATAGCAAAAACTTGGTTCATGTAATTGGCTCCTGGGTTTAACGCCCCACCTAGGGGCCTATGCATTTTACCATTACCCCACCATTTTTCTATTTTTAAGGAAAATTTTCTACCAAAAATCTGGCAGAATCTACTCTGAATTAGTAAGATCTATACCTATGTAATCAATTATTATCTATAGATAAAATTTAAACAAATTAAAGCAATAACATAAGTCATTAAGACACTCACAACAGCCCATAAAACATACCCACAGCTCTCTGCCTAGGACCAGTCACATTGTGATGGCAATAACTAGAACCTTACAAATCCATCCACAATATTTATCATTATGACATGCTCATACATCTCATTATTCCTACATAGAAAATATCAATACATTAATAATTGATTTATACAAATGTATCATAAGCATAAGAAATTATCTTCCAATCTCACTCAACAACCACAACCCACCGTTGGCTTCATTACTTGGCCTGTCAGCTAAAAAAATATAATAGGAAGGCATGAGTCCCAGCAAACTCAATAAATAGGCTAAAAAGAAAACCATAATAAAATAACAATAGTATGTTCTAAATCAGAACATTACTAAAATGTAACAATACAAGCATACCATGAGGCCCAAATCCTCATTTTTAAAATATAATGCATATATATCATAGTGCCACTCTAGGCACCTCTTATCATAGTGTGATGTAGGCACCTCACATCATAATTATGCTATACATACATTACTACACTTTACACTATCATGGAATGCTTGCCATTCCATCAGTACACACATTTATTTAATTATCAATAAAGAATTCTAGAATTTTTACAGTCCCGCATCAATTCAAATGCACATAAGAATAATGAGATATTCTCCATCCCTAATGCACTCATGTGTATAGACAAACATGGAAATCCTTATTATTTCCATCAGTCATCAATCCATACATTTACGTGACATATCAACATCAACTAAAATAACATAATGGGACATTTTCTATCCCTAGCCATTTAAGTATTCACTTATATCTAATAAAAACAAGATTATGGGACATCACTATTCCCAACAATTCATAGGTTATATACATATATCCCTTACACATATTCATAACAAATTGCATTTCAACATTCACATTTATATACATATATTAAATGAACAATCATGGGATATCCAATATCCCCATCCATGCATACATGCTCATACACAATCAAATCTAAAACACGGGATACATGCGATCCCCAGCCAGTAATACAGTTAACTTGAAAAGACGGCCTACTAATAATTTATACAATGTCACTATCTTCAAGTCCCATAATTTAATCTCCAATAAAGGCTCCACTCAAGGCTCTATAACCGACACATATAACATGTATTTCAATTGACCTTCATTTATCATACAAAAATAGTTCTACTCAAAGCATGTCAAAGATAGGTTTTCCACTTTATTTTTCCATCTATCCTTAATTCTTTACAAATCTCATTTCAATATCTCATTAAGAATCGATTAAGATTTTATTGCACCACACCACACCACACACTTTGTCTCTTATCAGAGTCTTTAATCAAACATTGGATGGGCATAGTTTAGACTATCCACTTCCACCATGATATACAACTTAATTGTGTTCTTAACATGATACAATTCATTTTCAACATGACTAAGATGCCTTGAAATATTCTAATCCTTCATTTCATTCCATTTGAGTCTTGGGGTTGTAATCAATCCCTTGTTATACATGATTTCTTACGCATCAAGGCACTTTGTCAGACATTTCATAGGCATCTTTTAAATTATAACATTCCATTAAAACACATCAAGAGAATTCATTTCCATCAACACATATCCATGACACAACACCATTATTATAAAATTAATTATCGTAACAAGCCAATTATGCCTTTAATTCTATTAATTCATGAATCAAACACCTTGTACAAAAATCCCATTTCTAACAATTACTTAGGTTCCCATATAACAACCTAATCAGGTCTTGATGACCAATTCACTTCAAAGCCCTATATTTAACAAATTATTCATTTCCCCCCATAGAAATTAAATATAAATCAAGCATTTTTCCTCAAATTTCACTATTCACAAAACCCTAAATCAATAGAAATATAATTTAAAGTGGGACAAACTCAACTTACAATGAATCTCGTGAATGGCTTTCTTCCCAAATGAAGAATCAACCCCGAACATCAGGCATCCGTCATGGGTTGTAGCCACCATGACTTTTCTTCCTTCCTCCACCATTCAAATGGTTGGAACTTGAATTCAAAGGCATGAATCCTAGCTTTCATGCATAACAACAATGGCTTTCTAGCAAAGAGGGGCAAAATCAACGTCTAGAGGGATGGATTTCAAGGCTAGGGCATGGGGAAGAAGAAGGAAATGGAATGGATTGAATATGGAACAAAATAGCAAAACAAAAATGGACCACCGACTATATTCACAGGCTACTGCTGAATTTTCTAGATGCCGACCCAACCCTCTTCACTGACTGGCACCATGGTGCCAAAATTGGGGGTTGTGGTGCTAGATTTGCCGCCCCCATTTCTTCATATTTTTTTGTATTTTCTTTATATTTTCTTCTCCCTTTTTCATATGCCTTTTTAGCCATGATTTTCTCCTTACTATCTCATTTAAATACATGTTTAATCCCTTTATATACATCATTAAAATACACATCAGTTGCCCTCCATATGTCTAAGTTATATCCAAATACATGGGCATCATTATATAACAACTTTATTCACAATTTTACAATTTATTCTTTTAATAATGGAACAAAAATTTTCCTCACTTTAATTCATTCCCATTTATCAGTAGAACAAAACAACTACAGCGTATTCAAATACATAATTACCCAAACACCCTAGGTGTTACACTGGATCACTAACCACATGGTATGCAGTGTACAACAAGTTTATTGGTAAATTCTATTCTCATACTAAAATTGCAGAATTGAGAGGTAAGATAACAACTTTTGCTCAAATGGATGATGAAGCAGTCCATGAGGCATGGGAAAATTTAAGGTGCTACTGATTCAACGTCCTCACCATCGATATCCTTTAGAGTTGTTAATTAATTTTTCTATAATGGATTGACACAACCATGCCAAGCCATGGTTGATAATGCTGCAGGTGGTGCAATGGGAGGGAAGACCCCAGAGGAAATATATGAATTGTATGAGATGCTTGAACCAAACTCACAACAAAAGAATGTTAGAGGTAAGTCTAGGGAATGCATGAGGTAAACTCTAACATTGAAATTTCTATGTAGATGTCAGAGTTGGCGAAGCAGGTGAAAATGATGTGCTCTATGATGATAAATCATAATATAACCAATTCCTACTGAGGTATGTTCAATATGTGGTACTTTGGTCACTCACACAATGCTTGGCCTTCTAGTGAAAATTTTGCAACTGTTTTGGAGCAAGCAAATGCAATGTAATTCTACAATCAGCGATCATGTAATGACTCATATTCAAATACCTACAATCCTAGTTAGGGAAATCGTCCAAACTTTTTATGGAACAATAATCACAACCAGAACCAAACAAGAACATCTTTTTAACTTAAGAAGCCAACTCTTGACGAGACTATGTAGAGTTTCATTCAAGCAACCCAAACTCAATTCCAAAATAATGAATCAAGATTCTAGAACTTAGAGGCATCTATGAAGAATATAGAGACTTAAATGGGGTAGATTGCAGAGGTTGTGTAGAGTCACACACCTAGAAAGCTGCCAAACCAACCTAAGCAAGCGAAAGCAATCACGACATCGAGAAATCGAAAGGTAATTAACAACAAAGTTGGTGAAGAAAATAATGAATCTCATTCTTTAGTAGTAACTAACAGGAGAAGGAAAATTCAGAGGAGGAGGTGAATTCAGGGAGGGTTGTGTTTTCAATTCATGACCCTCTAGTCAACTATAAACCACTACCACCATATGACCCCCAATCCCTTTTTCGGGACTATTGAAGTAGAGCAAGATAGATAAGTCATTTTTTAACATTTATGATATTCTTTCTAAAGCCAATGTTAACTTACCCTTGCTCGACATGATTAAGAATATGCAGGCTTATATAAAGTTTTTGAAGGAATTGAGCTCAAGGAGGTGTAAGTAGGAGCCACATGGGGAGGTAATAATTTTAAAAGAGGCCTGTGTAGTTTGCAAACAAATCTTCCTCCAAAGCTGAATGATCCAGGTAGTTTCAATATCACAATTATAGTTGGAGGTGCAAATAAGGTAAAGGCAATGTTGGATTTGGGTGCCAATATCAATCTGATGCCCTATTCTATTTATTTACAAATGGGTTTGAGAGATTTGAAACCCACTACAATGTCCCCTGTAACTCGCAAACAGATCAGTGAAATATACCTAAGAGGCATTGTAGATGACATTTTGGTTTAGATTGATGAATTGATTATTCCGGCAAATTTTATTGTACTGGATATGGAAAGGCAAGTGATTCAAAAGAGAGAGGTGCCCATTCTTCTGGGGCATCTATTCATGGCTACAGCAAAGACAATCATAGATGTGCATAATGGAAAACTAAAATGACTATTTCAGATGAGACTGTGGATTTTTCCGTTTACAATTCTCTAGCCTTACCTTCAGATCCTAGTAGCTATTTTCAGATTGATGATTTAGACTCACTTGTATTATCTGCTTTTATGCAGTAGAAAATAGAAGGTAAACTAGAGCTGATTCTTACCACTGATGAATTAGAGGATGATGAAGAAATCAAGGTGTTATAAGAAAAGTTGGATATTGCAAAGGAAGTCAGAGAAGATGAAGCCACCAAGGGTTGATGCATTTATACCCCAAATTGGCACCATCAATTGTCACACCACCAAAACCAAAATTGAAGAAACTGTCACAAAACCTAAAGTATGTATTTGTCAGTGAGAATGATACTCTTCCGGTTATAATTGTTGTTGACTTATTTGTTGATGAAGAGAACAAGTTGTTGAAAGTCTTGAGAGAGCATAAGGAAGCTATAGGTGGACATTAGTTGACATCAAAGGAATTAGCCCTACTATGTGTATGCATAAGATTTTGTTGGAGGATGTTGCAAAGCCTTCCAAGGAGGCTCACAGTAGACCTAACCCACACATGAAGGAGCAAAAGTGATCAAGTTACTGGATACAGGTATTATCTACCAATCTTTGACAGAAAATGGGTAAGTCCAGTTCATGTGGTACCAAAGAAATCTGGTATTTCTATAGTTAAAAATGATAATAATAAGTTGGTACCGATGAGAATGACTATAGGGTAGAGGATGTGAATAGACTATCGAAATCTCAATGCATCCACAAGAAAAGGATCATTTTTCCTCTCCCTTTCATTGATAAGATGCTTGAATGATTAGCAGGTCATTCTTACTACCCTTTTTTAGATGGCTTTTCAGGTTACGATCAGGTCCCTACCACTCTAGAAGACCACAAAAAGACAACATTCACCTTCCCATTTGGAACTTTTGCTTATTGAAGAATGTCATTTGGTCTCTATAATGCCCTTGCAAACTCTTATGTTCATGATGTTCATTTTTTGTGATATGATTGAAAGGTTTATTGAGGTATTTATGGATAATTTTTCTATCTTTAGTGACTCATTTGATGATTGCCTTGAGAACTTGAAATTGGTGCTTAAAAGGCGCATTAAAATGAACTTGACACTAAGATAGGACGAGTGTCATTTCTTAGTTAAGCAGGGAATTGTGCTGAGACATATTGTTTCCAATAGAGGCATGGAAGTGGATAAGGCAAAAATTGAGGTGATTGATAAGTTGCCTCCCCAAACTTCAGTCAAGGGAGTGAGGAGTTTTCTTGATATGCAGGTTTCTACAGATGATTCATAAAGGACTTTTTAAAAATTTGTAGACAATTGTATAACTTGTTAGCTAAAGATGTGACTTTCTTTTTAGATAATGAGTGCCTTGTTGCTTTCAACACCTTCAAAGGAAAACTAACTTCTGCTCTGATTCTGTCAATTCCTGATTGGTCGCATCTGTTTGAGCTTATGTGTGATGCATCCAATTTTGCTATTGGTGCTATGTTAGGATAGAGAATAGATAAGTTACCTCATGTGATTCATTATGTAAGTAGGACTTTGAATGAAGAACAATTGAATGATTCTACCACTGAAAAAGAATTGTTTGCAATTATATTTACTTTAGAAAAGTTTCGCTCATACTTGATTGGTTCTAAAGTAATTTTCTATTCTAATCATATTATATTGAAATATTTGCTAACTAAGAAAGATGCCAAACCCGGGTTGATTATGTCAGTCTTATTATTACAATAATTTGATCTGACAATCAAGAATAAGAAAGGAAATGAGAATATTGTAGCTGCATTTGTCCATACTAGTGGAAGGGAATGACTTTGAGTAAGAAAAAGATAAAGAAATCAATCCAATCAATGAGAGTTTTCCTAATGAACAATTCTTTTGTGCAAGGAAGTGAACCTTGGTATGCTAACATTGTAAATTTAGTCAAAGGAGTTTTTAATCCAAATTTGAATTCGTAGGGAAAGAAGTGGTTATTGTCTATAGCAAAACATTACTTCTGGGATGACCCAATGTTGTTAAAAATTTATTTGGATCAAATCATTAAACGACGTATACCTGAGGATGAACAACAAAGCATTTTGAGTAACTACCACACATTTAGCTATGTAGGGCATTTTGGAGGAAAGAAGATTACTGTCAAGGTTTTCCAATCTAGTTTTTACTGGCCAACCATTATCAAGGATGCTCATGCCTTTTGTGTAATATGTGATAGGTGCCAAAGAACTGTAACTAGGAAGAGAGATGAGATGCCACTCATAGGTAATCTAGTTATTGAACTGTTTGATGTATGGGGCTTTGATTTCATAAGCCCATTCCCACCATCCAATAGGAACATGTACATTCTGCATATTATTGATTATGTTTCTAAGCAAATTAAGGCAATGGCCACTAAAACTAATGATGCAAATGTTGTACTTAGATTTTTGAAAGATGAAATTTTGTCCAGGTTTGGCACTCTAAGAGCAATCATTAGTGATAGAGGTACTCACTTTTGCAATAAGGTGCTTGCAGCTCTATTGAAAAAGTACAGTATCACTCATTGAGTGGCAACACCTTATCATCCACAAACGTCTAGGCAAGTTGAAGTCAACAACCAATAGATCAAAGCAATTTTGAAGATAATAGTGAACACTTCAAGAAAAGATTGGTTGATGAAGATAAATGATGCACTCTAGGCATTTAGAACTGCATTCAAGACCCAATTAGAATGAGTCCTTATAGGCTTGTCTTTGGTAAAGCATGTCTTTTACTTGTGGAGTTGGAACACAAAGCATATCGGGCTATCAAGAAGCTGGCTGAATATTGATTTATAGAAGCCGGGTAAAGAGAGAAATCTTTAGTTAAATGAATTAGAGGAGTTGCTAAATGAAGCTTATGAAAATGTGAAGATTTACAAGGAAGGAATAAGGAGATGTTATGATCAAATCATTCACCAAAGATGCATTGAACCAAGAATGGAAATATTGTTGTATGACTCATGTTTGTGTTTGTTTTCAAGAAAATTGTAGCCACGGTTGGTTGGCCCATCCTTGATAACACAAGTTTTTTCACATGGTGCTATTGAGTTGAAGAATCCGAAGACTACGACCAAGTTCAAAGTCAACGGTCATTGAATAAAGAGATATGTGAGAGATGTCTTGCCAATGCAATTATATAAAGTAGTTGGATTTTAGAGTCCATGAAGGAGGAATTCGTCTTGCACAGACGTTAAATAAAGTGCTTCTTAAAAGGCAACCCAAGTTTTTGAACTTTTTTTCTTAGCATTTAGCTTAGTTGTTGGTTTACTTTCTTTATTTTTCATTAGGACAAATTTTTGTTACTAGTGGTGTATTGTGTGTTTTTGCAAAATGAGGAATTCTAATTTCAAAATGGACATGGAACCTTCAAAGAAATTCTAGATGACTCGAGAGAGCATTTAGGTTTTATTAAATTGTTTGAAAGAATTAAATACCTTAATGAGTTCTTGATTTCCTAGGTTTTGTAAAGATATCAAAATTGGGATTTTGATGGTATATACTTGACTTGGCACTTGAAAGAGGGAGTTGGGTGAATTAGAAGTCTTGATTTATAAAACAATAAATAATCAATATATAATTAGTTAAAAATATCATAAGTGAAACATAAGTGAAATCGATCCTCTAGAGTCTTTATACATTGAATTTCTTCTACCAAAGCTTGAACATACTTTATTTACTTTTTGATTGATTTCTCTTACATTTATTTTCCAAATAAAATTAGGATTGTTTATTGCAATAGATAGTGAGTATTTGAAATTCTATATTCTTTGTGGAGATGAAAACCTTTCTCATTACTATATTATAAAACTTGACATTATTCACTTGCAGTAAGATTTATTACGAACAAGCATTGGGAGTTGTTACTAATGATTATTTAAATTTTAATTTCTCACTAATATTATTACAAGATAATTTTAGTTTCAATTAGGATTTTTCACTTTATTTGAATTCTTTCACTCTTCTTTTATTTAATTTTCTTTTTTGTTTCCACAGTTTTAACAGTGTATGTAAATAACTAGAACACCTAATTTGGTTCCTTTTGATCAAGAGATTGAAGGAACACTTAAAGAAATTAGAAAATCCAAGCGTGACGAATCTTGTGCAATGGATGAGCAAAATAATCAATAGAGAGTAATTAAGGATTATTTTAAGCTAGTGGTAAATGACAACTATGGAATTGCACGCCCAGCAATTAATGCTAGCAACTTTGAGTTGAAGCCTTCCTTGATCAACATGGTGCAACAAAATCATTTTGGGAATCTCCAAGTGAACATCCCAATATACATTTGGCTATATTCAAGGAGATCAATAACACTGTAAAGATGAATGGTGTTTCTGATGATGCCATCAAACTACTAATGTGTTAGTTCCACCCATCTAGTTTTGACGATAACAAAACCTTATTAGTGGAACTAATGGAAGATTGTTGAAATGACAAAGTGCAAAAATAGTTCTAGAAGAAGAATAACCCAATATGTCTCATAAAGCGAATCAGAAGAAGAAGATTTCAAATTCTAGATGATGTATAATGCTTCAAAACTAAAGTTGCAAAGTTTCAGGGGGAGTTTCCATGGTTTTCAAAAGTTGTATCTTAGTTTCAGAAATCAATTTTATGTTTCAGAGGAAGTCCCAAGTTTGAGATCAATTACAAGTCAGTTTAATGGAAAAGAAAAAGAATGTCAATTTAATGGCAAAGAAAAAGAACAAAGCTTCAGAAGGAGTTCAAACTTAATTCAGATGGTGAAATCTTATTTCATATGTATGATGCAAGTTTTCCAAACCAATTTTCAGTTGAATGATATATCTAGCATCTTATAAGAGCTTCAAAGTCACTTCAGACATGGTGAAGCACACTGCTAAAGTAGATAAGATCAGATGCCTAAGTTCAGATGTAAATAAAGCTTAAGATGGATAATACAATGCTTCAAACATTGCGGAACCAAGTTTGGACATTGCGAAACCAAGTTCAAATATTGCAAAATCAAGTTCAGATGCAAAGTCAAGTTTAGATGTGCTTAAGAAAGAATCCACGATGCTGGAAACTTAACATCATTCTATACATTCAGAAGATATCATTTCAGACATACCAAAATCCACTTAGAACATGTCTCTAGAACGCAAGTCTGAAAATTTCTAAGTCCCAAACTTTAGATGATGCAAAGGCAAGGTTTGGACATGTTGAAATTTTATTTCAAATGTTATTAAACCAATTTCAGATGAAGCTAAAGTTTAGATGCGTGGCTACATATTTCACACCACTTTAGACATTATGAAGAATTTACTTTAGACATGCTGAAGTATTTCAAACGAAGCTAGTTCAAGTCGGGTACAAGGAACACCAACTGTGTGATTTCAAACTGTCCAAGGAATCGCTTCAGATAGTTCAAAGTTGCAAATGACTTCTACAACATGAACTTTTAACGAAGCCTTCACTGCCATTCTAGACATGCTTATTTCAGAAAGTATGAAGTAACAAGAATGGCTAAACAGTTAGAAATTTGAATGTTGCAAAGCCACATCTAGCCACCCATTTTCTTCTAATGTTCAAAGACCTTTGATGATCTATTTATGGAGAAGTGTTAAGACATTTCAAACATCGAAGAAATCATCTATTGAGCCTTAATCTTCTACAAATCTTCCCAACCCAAGGCCAAGAGCCTAAAATCTTCAAATATTTATTCAAAAGCTTGATTCTTCCAATCTACATTCATGGCCTCCTTCTTCAATACACTAAGGAAAGATCTTTTACAACACTAAGAGCAGCCATATCAAGACTTCCCCAATGCTCAATAAGAAGCACGCTCAAAGTATAAACTCTTTTGTATTGTATTTATTTGTGTATGCCTTGGTATTGGAGACCAAATTTAAGAAGAGCAGTTCTGGTTTGTCAGAGAGTGTCTCACAACTAGTTTACCAATTTGTTTGTGCCTCCTAGAGGTGGAATCTAAAAGAGTGCAGTGGCACTAGTTTATGCCCCCTTGAGCTAGATTAAGAAGAACAATTGTGCGTTTATTGGAGTGTGTATCATGAATAGCTTGTTAATTTGTTGTGCCCCCTAAAGCTAAAATGTAGAAGAGTGTTGGGTACTCTATTTGTATTTTCACTATAGAGATGGTCGAATCCAAGGCACGAGGAGTTTGCTCATAGAAGAGTGGAGTAGGGACAATTGCCTGAACCACTATAAAAATATTGTGTGTTGTCTGTGTGTGATTCTTAAACTACTTGTACTTTACTACTTTATTACTTATTTTAGTACAATTTACACAAAAGCACGAAAAGAGGGAACTTGATCTATCAGGGGTTAAAGAGGAATTTTTTTTATATACATCTAATTCACCCCTCCCTCTTGGGTTAAGCTAACCTCTATAGGACCCAACATAATGTTCCCATTTTCTTTGAGGGATAAGGCTATAGGTTGGTTGTAGAATTTACAGCCAGGGAGTATTACCACATGAGATGATATGGTTGAGAAGTTCCTAGCTAAATTTTTCCCACCTGCAAAAATTGCTCAACTTAGAAGTGAAATTTCTCAGTTCAAATGGATGGATTTTAACAAATTTTTGAAAGTTGGAAGAGATTTAATGATTTCATTAGAGGAGTCCCTCAACATTATTTTTCTGATTGGATTTAGATTCAACTATTTTACAATGGGCTAAATGGTCAAACTAGAACCCTAGTTAATGTTATTGTTGGATGGTCATTTATCAGGAAAACTGCTACATATGCTTACTCTTTGATGGAAGATATGGCATCAAACATATTCAAATAGCCTAGTGAGCATTCTGTGGTAAGAAAAGCTACTTGTTGTTTGGATCTTGATCCAATTGTTGCTCTTACCACTCAAATGTAATCTCTGACCCATCAAATAGCCAACTTGGCATCAAAGGGAGTTCCCAATTCTTAGGAGTCTTCCTCAAAAACCATTGATCTTACATGGATAAAGAAGAGACTTAGGAAGAGGTAAAGTATGTGAACAATGAGGCCTACAACAATTATCATGGAAATAACTTGGCAACCCATTATCATCCAGGACTACGAAATCATTAGAATTTATCCTTTGAAAATTCTATGAACACCTTGAACACTCCTCTTGGTTTTCAAGCCTAGCCAATTGAAGAGAAGCCTTCACTTGAAGATCTTATAAGCACTTTTTTTGGTTGAGACTCAAGCAAGATTTAATAAGAATGAAGAAAGACTTGACAGTTTTGAGATTTACATGGGAAATATGAATGCATCATCAAGCCTTCAGAAACCCAAATTGGCCAACTTGCTAATGCTATCAACAATCCAAACAAGGGTTATTTCCCTAGCAACACTAAGAAGAATCCAAGGGAACAATGCCATGATGTGACACATAAGAGTGGCAAAGAATTAGAATCTCCAAAGAAATAAGAGGAGCCACAAACATTTTCAAAATCAATTGATCAAGAGGTTGCATAAGGACATGTCAAGGAAGAGAACAAGAGAGAAGTTCACAAACCAAAAGCTATTTTTTTTCCTAACAACCCTCCAATTTTGAAGTCTGCACTTCCTTTCCCTTAGTGCTTTCAGAAGAAGAAAATCAATGACCAATTCAGTAAGTTTCATAAAATTTTTAACAAAATTTATATTAATATTCCTTTTGCAGATGCCATGGAGAAGATGCCAAATTATGCCAAGTTCATGAAAGAGGTCATGTCAAAGAAGAGTAAGCTTGAAGAGTTTGAGATAGTGAAATTATTAGAAGAGTGCAATGCCATATTACGGAGAAAGCTTCCCTAGAAGTGAACAGATCTAGGAGTTTTACTATTCCTTGCACTATTGGTAATTTATCTTTTGATAAAGCGTTATGTGATCTAGGTGCATCTATTAACTTAATGCCTTTATTTGTGTTTAAGAAACTTGTATTGAGAGAGGTGAAGCCAACTACAATCACATTACAATTGGCCGATAGGCTTTGAATTATCCTTATGGAGTTATAGAGGATGTTTTAGTGAAGGTTGACAAATTCATCTTTCCTGCTAATTTTGTTATCTTAGACATGGAAGAAGATCATGAGATTTCATTGATCCTTAGAAAACCATTCTTGGCAACTGAATGGGCTTTAATTAATGTTCAACTTTGAGGATAAACAAAGAAGAGGTAATGTTTAATATTTACCATGCTTTAGATTTCTTAGTTAAGAAGAATACTTACAATAGAATTGATGTTTTGGAGAGTTGTGTGGCTAATGTTTTTACTAATGAAAGTGTCATAGAACATTATATTGCAAAGTCTATGAGTCAGGATGATACAAAAACTAGTGATGTCATGGAACATGCTCTAGCTTGGGAAGCATTACCACTAGTGAAATCCAGAGCTATGATGATTGAAAATCTTGATGAAGATATACCAATGGAAGAGGTCAAAGCCCAAACTGAAATTAAAGTAAGTGCCTAATCATTTCAGTTATGCATTTTTAGGTAATGACTCATCTTTCTTAGTAATTATTTATTCTTCTTTTATAGGTAAGAGGAAGAAAAATAACTTTGGGTGCTAAGGGAACACATCTTGAACCAACCCTTTTTAGTTGGACTGATTTTAATGATGAGTATGATTTAGCCAACCAAGTTTTGATGATCAGCAAAAGGCATATGAGTGAACATTTAAGCTACTGATTGTTATTTCCAAGTGTGTAGTAATGAATAACAAATCAACACAATAACTCAATAAAGTGGACAACTATAACACCGAGGGTGTTAAAAAGGGGATATTTTTGAAAATTTTGTTTAAATCATCATTTGGGGATAAATGTATGTGATTTCATCAAACATTAACTTGAATAATGGGATACATATGAATATGAAGGACTAAGGCTTAGATAATTGGTTATGTGGTCATTTCATATGAAGTACACTGCACTTGGGTTAAATGTTATTATGCAAAGTATTGTGCAAAGTGTATATGAATGATTTCATGAGTTGATTGATTTTTAGTTAATTGGGATGGATTATTGGGAATCTTAATGACATATTATGTGGAATTTATTAACTAAATGCATGGGAAAAAGAAATAAGTTCAAAAGGTTGAGAAAAAGGAAGAAAATGTAGGGCAACAGGTCGATGCCATAGCACTGAAAATTGATGCCGCGACATTACTTCAGAAGAGGGAATACAATGGGCATCCAACAAGGAGGATGTTGTGGCATCACTTTTGTAAGGCAAAAATTATATTGCATCCAGCAAGTTGATGTCATGGAATAGGTTTTTGATGTTGCAACATCGATCTATGGTGTGCCTGAGCAAAGGAAAAACTTGACTTTTTAGAAGGATAAACCATCCTGTTTCATCTCATTTTTCCATTCCATTTTCCCTCTCCCACGTTGTAACCATGCCCTAGCTCTGTTATGCCCCATTTTATGTGAATTTAGCTAGGGAAAATCATGGTTTAGGCATGTAATCCTTCACCTATGTTCCTAAACCCAAATTTTGGCCATTTGGACGATCGAAAATGGAAGACAATCTAGTTTTTGACAATTGGAGGAAGCTTCTTGCAGTTTTGAACTTTGATTCAAGTTTATGGGTGGAAGCCACATTTGGATTTCAAGGTAAGATGCTTTTTACTAACCAAAATGGGGTTATATGCTTATTAGGGTTTCTATGAATAGTACACCTTTTGGGAAAATGATGGAATTGATGTAGGAACATGGGGAAAAATGATTCATGCATGAATTATAAGGATTTTGGACTTGTTTGGGTTGTTTAGAAGTGAAAAATCTGATTTTAGGTTATGACCTAATTGAGGTTGAAAAGAGCTTTTCTATATGGGCTATGTGAGTTATAAATTGATTGAATTACAAGCTTAATTGAGTTATTTTAAAGTTGTTTAAGTATGTATGATGTTGTATACAAGATTCTTGGTATAGGAAATGAAGATTCTTTGAGACACCTTGTTGAGAAATAATAACTTAAAGAGTGTTTAACATTTGTTTGTTGAAATGCTTCAATGAGAAGCTATTTTGGGCATGATTGTTGGAATAGCAGCGAATTAGATGAATTTAGAACTTAATTAACATATTGTTAATGTTAACAAGATGTTAAGTATGTTGGAATTTAATTGTATATTGACGAGTATAGATGAAACTTAGAACCTATTATTGAAATTTAATGGTTTAACTCATACATAAGAGATGTTTGATAAGATGCCCAAAGAAAAAAGGGAATTATATATGAAGGGTATGATTATAATCCTAAGAACCTTATAGAAGGGAATGAAGGATTAGTCATTTGGGGTGTAATTTATTGATAATGAAATTGTTCCATGATAATAGAATGTTCTAATATGTTATACGTAAATTGGATTATGCCTATGTAGGGCTATCGATATGGATGGGAAGCTAAGGAACTGATGAGGATTGATGAACTGGCACTTCACACAAGTAAGTAGGCTTCTTCTTTCTGATTGATGGGAATATGAAGTATCTCATTTGTTTGTATCCGGGCATGTTTATTTTAGATTACGGATAGTAGATATCCTATATTGGATTATAGATTGATATTTATTTGTTTCTTAATTATATGAACATTTGAGATATTAAGTATCTCTTAGATTAAAATGATTGATCTTTATGCATGATGACATTATTCTTTCGCATGGATGTCTATTGAAAGGGATCAAGAATATCCCATTGAGATTACGTAAATGGTGTAAAATTAGTAATTGATATAAAGAGAGAATGCTGATTAGTAGGGAATAATAATTAATCCCTTATGTGCATTAGTGATTGATATTATATGAATGTAAATGTGTATGTGAAGAGAATGGAAATCAATCTATAAATTGTATTGCCATAATGGTATGAGATGGCATGATATGATTGCATTATCAGCTTTTATTTGTTTGAGTTAGATCATATGTTATGATTAATTATTGTTTGATATTTGTGCCTACTTACTGAGTTGCATGGACTCAAAACTTCTTATTTAAATTTTTAGTGGATAGGTCAAGCAAGGGAGTTATGGAAGATGTTCTTCTCATAGTTGATGGTATAATAGAATGGGATTGGAATCCCATTTGGATAATTTATTAATGTGAAATTGTATAATTGTATAAAATAAAAAATGACATATAAAGTGAAGTATTGACATGTCTTACTAAATAATGTATAATATTGTGGTAGAATGATATGTTTCCCCTAAGGTGTAGTACCATAATGGTGTGATACAAGTTCAAGGCTGTGGGTAAGTTGGGCTAGTGTGTTATTTATGATTTGAGTAATAATTGCTGAAATTGTAGTTTTATTTATGATTTGGAATTACAAATAGTGATGTATAGAAATTTATTTGATAAATGATGTATATCAGGTATTGATTTTGACATTTTCAGGGGAAACTTTGTGTAAAATTTTTTAAAATATCTCATTAAAATTATTAAATTTGGAAAGGAAAAAGAAAAAATATAGGTGCAAGAAAATGGTATCCGAGCACCCTCACCCTAAAAGTGAGGAAATTGTAGTGAAAATAAAGGCAAATAATCAGTGTCATGTCTCAGTAGGTGGGGCGTGACATTAGAAATTTAGTTGATTAGAAATTATGAGTTTAGGTGTTAGAAATTGATTTGATGATTGTATATCAGCTTTTAACTCTTCAAAATACTAGGTAGACTGTACCAAATTTTAGGCAAAATATTCTTTCAAATTGGGAATTCGTAGGGTAAACAGTAAAATGTATAGGCCTCTAGGTAAGATGTAACAAACTGGGATCCGAGCACCCCTACCCTAAAAGTGAGGAAGTTGTAGTGAAAACAAAGGCAAATGACCAAGTTTGCGCCTTGGAAGGCAACAACGCATATAAGACAATATTAGAGAACAAGATCCACAAGTTGATAAGGAAGAAAATGTAAATGCACAAAGAACATGGCATGCATCATAGACAAGCTTCAAAAGAGAATGAATGGTACTAAAACTTTGAAGATTGGTGTTTAAAAGATCTTCATAAAATGTCTCAAATCACTGCCAAAGAAAATCTGACAGATGCCCAACCTCGAAAAGAAACCAAGTTCTAGACTCGAGCAAGTTTGAACATGACAGAACCAATCTAAACACTGCAGAACCAAGAATCAGACACTGAAGAAACAAATTCGGACACTACAAAAGCAAACCTGGACACAGAATCAAGCATGGACACTATGAGAGCAATCTGGACACAAGAGCTAGTTTGGACTCAGAACCAAATTCAAACTCTGCTAAAGCAAGAAGCCAAGATGCCAGAAACCCAAGTCCAAAAGATTCTAAGTGCTAAGATTCGGACTCAGCTATTGCTAGAGTCGGTCTGTCTAAAATTTAACTTCGGACATTGCCAACTTATCTCCAAACTAAGCTAGAGTTTAGTCGTGTGGTCAAGAGTAAGTTGCGCCACTTTCAAGTCCAAAATTTAACTCCAAACTCAACTTATATTTGGACTCAATGTTTCACCTCTAGACATAACTAAAATAAGTTTGTTGCAAGCTAAACTATTCAAGTCTGTCCAAAATCTTACCTCCAGGCATAATTGCTTACAATGGACATGCCTTTAGTCTGAAGAACCCGCGAGATCATTTCAAACAGGCTAAAATCTTATCAATTCACTTGCATTTAATGAACATTGTCTTCTCCAATAAATATATTATGAATCTCAGTATAAAAGAAGTAAATAAATGTTGTTCCAAGAAGTTAGAAAAGTTAGAAATTAAGAGAAATTTTCAGAAAGAGCTTACAAGAGAATTTACTTAGCATTAAAGCTTTTCTTCCAACTCCATTATGCAAAAATAAAGTTTGCATTCAAAGTTCAATCTCTAGAATAATTTAAGGGAGTCTAATATACTTTGTATTTATTATAAAATATTTATTTTTGCTGCACTTTAATTTTGTACAAATTAGTCTATGTAAGAGGCATTTTTATTCTACAACATTCTTTGTATAAGATAGTGTAACGCCCTACCCTTCAGATACTAAAGCAGTAATAGAAGGATCCATGGTCAGAGTCTCCCATAAACTTACCTTCTTAAGCTTGTATACAAGAATCATAAACACCCACAAAAGCTCAAACCCATAGTGGCACTATAAAGGCAGAGTATGGAAAAAGATATACATACCCCTACTAAAGTAATGACATGCAAGTTACCATGATTCATACATCTTAGTTTTACATTATTTACAACACATTAGTAACACATTATTTCCAACATCAATATAATTCACAAATTATATTTATAATACATCCCAAAATATATCAAAAGATAAGGAATTCTAAGCATTATGGTCTATCCCTCTCTTGAGCTCCAACCCCTCGTTGGGCTCTGCCTTCTGTCCTGTCAACTAAAACATAATAAAACAAGGTGAGTCTAAGCAACTCAGTGAGCAAGTATGCAATTAATCAATAATTAATAGAATGTATTTATTAAACAATCATACATGCAAATGGAACTACTATCATGATGCATGATCCTACATAAATAGTGACAAGAATTTCTATCTAGGAGTCTATAACGATACTACTTTACCCATATTTAGATCATTATCACCTCTACTTTAGCATATCATTTGTATTTCACCTGCAACCAATTAGTACCATGCTCAAGAGGCCACATACCAAGTGGACTCAGCCTTCTTACAACTTCAGTGTGCTCTAGTTCCTCCCTGCAACCCCGACTACTATGTTACGAAACCCATGACCTTATGATCATCAGCATGGCCTATGGTATTCCACCCTCATTGCAACCCAGGGATCTCAAGTTCTCCATCTACACCTACTAAGTAAGTATAGTAGTCTCACACAATAGGCTAGATTCAACCTCTTTGCAATTATAGGTGGCATTACCAAACATTGCCCTTTCATGAGTGGGATCCCAAATAATCAAATTAGCCATCTCGGTAGTTACCCAACCCAAATTCATAAAAATTTTATTCAAACCAATATCCACTATTAAGCATGCATTTGATTCACAATCACTTTACTAAATTCAACTTCACACTAAATTCGTTAAACCCAAGTACATACATCTGTTAGGTATCTATTTCACTTAGGTCATTGATCTCTATGTCATTTGTGTTT
This sequence comes from Pouteria campechiana, assembly GCA_036873735.1. Classification (NCBI taxonomy): domain Eukaryota; kingdom Viridiplantae; phylum Streptophyta; class Magnoliopsida; order Ericales; family Sapotaceae; genus Pouteria; species Pouteria campechiana. The sequence continues at coordinate 32,343 of JAYJMB010018156.1, forward strand.
TTATGCTATTTCTAATGTTTCTCTATGAGATTATAACATAAAATACATTTAGAATAGCAAAAATATAACAATTACATCTAAAATAACAAAATAGGCAAAAATACATCAAAAAGAGAAAAGTTACTATTCACAACAAGTTGGGCACGCAACATCCAACCCTCTATCTCTCAGCCTGGCTAATTTGCACTCGAGCACCATGGTGTTCACTCTCTGTCTATGTTACCTTGGTCAGTTCTCACTCGAGAGTCGCTACATCTATGTTGAGCGCCACGACACTTAACCCTCTATCCACTTTGTGCACTCTGATTTCCTACCCTACTTACATATCTTTGTCTTACTTCATTTTCTAAGTTAAAAACAATATTTGGGCCTTATTTTACTGCATTTAACATAACATTAGCCCCCATTTTCTATGTATCATATATGACTCAACTTTTGCACATCCTTTCACAAGCATTTATATAGCACCTTATCCTATTCTCAAATTGACCTATCTTGAAATTAGCATACCAACATGTTACATACATTCAACTTAACTGACTTATTTCCAAGCTATATACAACACAATTCACATACGCAAACCTTAAGCAATTACAATATAGTTCTTATGATTACAAATACATAAAGTTCAACGAATGTTCAACCCAATACATAGGGAAAGTAAACCCACTTACCTTATACTTAATCTATACACTTCTCCTTGTCTTAAGCTTTGTGTTCCCAAGATCAACCCACCAATTGTAATTCCTACACTCATGCACATGTCCTATTGTCATGCAAGTGCATCAATTGTCTATAGTAGAAAATTTATTATAAGTTTATAATACAACCTGTTTAGGGTTTATCCAATTACTCATTTAAATCTTATTTAGGAGGTGGTTATGGAGTCATTAACAAACGTTAATCATGCCACAGCTTTCTTAATGGCATTTCATCAAACATTATTGAGGCAAATTCTATTTTCATGGTTATAGCTAATAATAAGTTAGGATTTCTTTCCTAAATGACAAATTCACATGTTTTAACATGAACTATATCCCAATTACTAATCACAACCTCAAATTCATGCTAAATCCACCTTTTCCCCCATTTCCAACCTACCCAAAACCAAAATCAACTCCATAGGCTAGAATCAAAGAAATCTTTCTAACAGAATTAGTTAATTACTAAAAGAAATCACTTACCACCTTATTTTCTCCATAGTCTAATAGAGCGCTTTCTTTGTGCCGGATCGCCACAACATTGCTTGCCATCAATTTCCTAGTGCATTTACATTGAATTTCATGGAAACCTATGATTTGTAGAGCTTGGTAAACAAGGGGAGAGGGCTGGAACGAAAATAATGGCTGGAGCTAGCTAATGGAGCAATTTAAGCTCCAACCCTTATAGTACTCTAGCGGTATGTAGGAATCTATGCAAATGTGGCCCGCCTTTAAAGCTTTCTATCCACTTTTCCCATAATATTTCCTTCCAAGTCATTATAATATACAAACATTAATCATATCCATCATTATTTTCTATTTTTATCAAGAATTTCCTTCCAAATTCTAAGGTTCCATATGCACCATCCTTTTACTAATTATAAAAACAAATATATCATCTCCAAAAATTTTTAGGCCTCACAAATATCAAGAAAGGGGCTTGTTGATCTTGGATAAGTTTGTTGGTTAGCTTGGAAATCAATAAGTTTGTTGGTGAGCTTTGAAAACCAACATGTATAAGTTTGTTGGTGAGCTTTAAAAACCAACGTGTATAAGTTTGTTGGTGAGCTTGGAAACTAATGTGTAAAAGTTTATTAGTGAGCTTTAGAAACCAACATGTGTAAAGTTTGTTGGTGAGCTTATAAAACCAACAGGTGATTAGTGAAACTTGAGTGCAGCAAGTGAGGCTGGCTCAGAGAGAGGAGTAGGTACCGTGTTGTGGGTTGAACTTCTATAAAAATACCTATGTAATTATGCTGCATGATTTATTCCTTATTCATTTTAGTATTTAATTTTTAATTTGGCTAAAAATTTTCTAAAGCTCAATTCACACCCCCCCCAATCCCCCTATTGAGCTACTTTAGAATGGGTCCAACAACACAAATCAGCCATAGGGTTGTCAATAGAAGATATAAAAGGGAGTATATTGGCACTAAGTGAATTACGCTCCCTAGAGCTAGAATCTAGTAGTGCAATGGCACTAATTTGTATTCCCTATTAAGATGGTGGAACCTAAGACACTAGGGAGAGTGCTTTGAAGAGTGGAGTATAAAAGTCATCTCAAACCACTATACAGTGTGGCTATTGTGTGTGATTACTTACATTGCTTGATTCCTTACATTAAACTGTAAATATTTTAAAAGAAGAGATTTTAAATTTATAGGGGTTTTAAGAAAAATTTTATGAACCCAATTCACTTGCCCCCTCTAAGATTAAGCCTAGTTAAAGGGACCAACATAGCGGCAGCTAGATCTACTCTTATCTCACTTTGGCCTACACTACACCACCCTCACCTGTTCCATCTAATTCTCCTCACCATAGCTTTACCTTACCTCATCTTAAGCCTCATCAATCTCCCACTATGCATTCTATGCCATCTACTCCAACACCATAGCCAACTTCTCAGTCACCTTAGGCTCCCATCCTCAATCACATCTTCAAGGTATCTTAGATTCTATCTTAGATTGAAGCTGGCGCACCCACTTGGGGGAGACTACTCCTTCTCATTCCCCTTAAGTTTGATGACTTGACATAAATGGGGAGGAGAAAAGAGAGAGTGCCATTTTCTTCTCCTTATGGTTTTATTATACCTATATATATATATTTGTGGACTAATGATTCTAACCCCTTAACTAACTTGATTTTAATGATGAATATTATGTTATAACTAAGTTTTGATGATGAGCAAACATTGAGTGAGAACTTGTGGTACTAATAAACTATTTTTCAAAGTGTTGCAGAAATAAACTTATAAAATAAATAAACAAACTAAGTAAATAAGAAATCAGTGGTTTGTCATACAAAACAAATCATAAGAAGCCTACACAAATCACACTCCAAGTTTTAGAGGAAGAAAAACAACTAGATGCTCAGAAATTACAAGCTCTGAACTTCAGAAGAGGTTTTGGAGGCATGAAATCAACTCTAAAAATATGATAAAAAAGTTCAAAAGAAACTTTAGAAGAGTCTAAGGACTTCAAAGGACATTTCAAAGGTTGTGTAAAGTAAAAATCTAAGTTTGAAGACTTCAGAGACAACTTCAAAGGAAAGGTCCAAGGTTTGAAGATCATTTCTGAGTTGTAAAACAAGTCTAAAATTATCAAAGGATAAGTTCAGAGGAAGGAATCTAATCTAAAGTGGTCTAAAAGACCATTTGGAACTCAATTCAGAACATGGAAGACTCTAAGAGGATCCTTCAAAGGAAAGGCTTCAGCTTCAGAAGTTTGGGAAGTTAGCCGTTAATGGTAGTTCAAATTGTCAATCAGAAGTAATTTCAAAGGTCAGAACTTAAACTTTAGAAGTCTGAACTACCTTATTAGAATGCAACTCATTGACCAAGTAGAGTTTAGAGATTTTCAATGAAGCTTCAGAGCTCTTAAATTTAACGCAGCAACAGTAACCGACAATGCTACCCAACTATCAGAGGTCTGAAGTTAAACTTTAGAGTTCTAAAGTGTGCTATCTAGAAAGATTGCTTTAAGTGAAAAAATGGAATGTAAACCAATCAAAAAGTTCCCAAAAATTCAACAAAGACTTATTTTATCTTCTAGAGCATATAAATAGAGATTCAAATATTTAGAACAAGTTAGTTGAATGAATTAAAAAGAGCATTTATAAAGCATTTAATTTTTCTTCCATGTTTCAACTCCCACTATACAAAACTGTAAATCAACATTCAAAGCTCAATCATCATCAAATTTTTGGAAGTTTGAAATCTCTGTTCTTTATTGTAACATCAATTTTTGTTTTGATCTACCTAAGTAAGAGGCATTTAATCTATACAATTTTCATTACTCCTTTCATTTTTGAAAGCAAGGGGCTTACTGTTGCATGCATTGAATTCAACAAGTAAGAAAGATTTAAGGCCTTGAAAATTTTGCTATGGGTAAATTGAGTATGCAATTTGAGTTGGATGATATATGTGTAATGGTTGGCATTAGAAATGGAAAATCTTGATGCCCGTGGTCAAATAACAGAATATTAAAGTGTATAAGATGAGAATTCGATGATAGAATGAGGTATAAAACAGAAAGTCTGGGCTGTCAATGCATGCTTTCCCATACGTCATTAGAGTACCATTAGGGATGGAGCTTAAAATGCTCCATCATGCCCCATTTCCAGCCCTAAACCATTCCAGTCCTCTCCCCTTGATCTCTAAGCATTGGAAACCACAAATTCGGGTGGATTTGAAGGTAGAACTGTTAGGAGATCGATAACTGAGCATGTTGCTACAATCTAATGTGGAGAAAACACTGTTTTGAGTGAGTTAGAGCAAGAGGAGTTGTAGAGAATTTGGGGTTTTAACTTCTCAGTCCAAGTTTAACAATTTAAGTTGGAGAAAATAGTTTGGTAAGCCAATTCTACTGCTAATCATTAATTCCTGTTAAATACAAAACTCTAAATTTTGGTTTATGAAGCTAATCTCTATATTTAGAAGGCTGGGATTTGAAGAACCATAGTTTGGATGGTGGAATGGATGTATTGAATGTAAATTAAAAGGGAGTTTCTATTAGAAGTTGTTTATATGCCGTTTGAAACCAATATCTAGCTTATACATAACGGTGGCTATTAGTCTATAAGTTGTATTGTAAGTGTTTAGTGAAATGACTTTAAGGAAAATGCAACACCAATAACTTATGTTAATGATTACCTAATCATCTCCTAATCAAGGTTAAGCTAAACAATTAAAGAGACCTTTAAAGTGGGATGCAAACTATGGAAAACATAAAGTTTAAAGTGGAAATAAGGTGCATGATAAGTAAGTAGGTTTACCTTATCTAAGTAATTGAGTTAAGTTTTAATTGAACTCTATATATATGTACTTTGGGCACTATATGGTAATTGTTTAAGGGTTGTCGAATCATGTTATTGTCATGCTTAAAGTATGTGAAGTATGTTAGATATGCCTTAAAATGAAGTTAAATGGCTTATTTGCACTTAGCAAATGAAGTAGCATAAAGATATGCAAACAGGGCAAAAAATCAAAGTGCACAAGGGAGGCAGTGGGCTAAATGCTGCGGCATCCAATTTTAATGTCGCGGCATAGAAATGGGATGCTGTGACACTCTTATGCAAAACGGACATGAAGGAGTTGGATGTCGTGGTTGCTATGAATAGTAAATTATAGACAAGAAATTGGATGTTGTGACATCCAAATCTGATGTTGCGGCACTTAATTTGCAAGAATTTAAATGCCGCAACATTCAAATCTGATGTTGCAACATCTGATTTGCTATGAACAGTACTTTTTTCCTTTTTCTGTATTTTGTTTATTTATCAATTTGAGTATATTTATGAGATTTATGCTTTTTAGAAGGTATGTTTTATTGTAATATCATTGGAAAATATTAGAAATATAATGAAAACACAAGAAGGATCATATTATGATAACCATTAGAATGGCATAAGAATTTATTAAATAAGATATATGTACTTAGGCTTGATGATTTAATTGAGTGTGATATTAAATGTGGTTATTTGTTTGAGAAGTGAAGGCATGTTTAGATAATGGATATGGGTAATGAAGGTTTGGATTCTTGCCAAAATATCACTATGTGTATTGTGTTTGTATGTTTGTTGGGATGGCTCCTTCGGATATTATGATTCCGCCCATGAAGGAGCGATGTTTGACTATGCCACTTGTAATGACGAAAAGGCCGGTTCTGGCCTATTGTGTGCGACTCTCTTGATTACTTAATGGGTGTGAATGGAAAACTCACAACCCCGAGTTGCAATGAAGGTGAGAAATCATGGACTATGTGGATCACGTGGTCATGATTCTGACAACAATTGTAATCAGGTTGTGGGGATAAACTGGAGCACACCAATATAGTAAGAAAGTGGAGTTCACTTTTGTTGTGCCTGTGTCCACTTGGTGGTGGTTGAGACCACTTTGTTAGTGGCTATGTCCACTTTGATGTGGCTGAGTCCACTTTGTTGGATGCCTACCAAGCATGGCATTGGTTAACGACGGATAAAATATATATTGGTAAATTAAACATGCCAATCTATGAACAATAATGATGAGAGGGTATGATGATCATGATATAGAAGAAGCAAGTACAAAAAGACATATTAGTAATTTTAAAGCGAAAGTAGCCCACTTGGTCTAGATGCGTATGGTGTAATTAGATTATTCTTATGATAGTAGTTTCATTTGTCTATCTTATTGTAGTATATTGTTAGTTTTCCTATTTTGTTAATTATTATTTAATTATTATCTATTTATTGAGTTACCTAACCTCACCCTATTTTATTATAAGTTTAGTTGACAGGTCGAAAGACGAAGCCCAATGAGGGGTTGGAGCTCAGGAAAGGGATAGATCCTGATCTTTAGAACTCAATATCTTTTGTTATATTTTGGATGTATTAAAATGTAATTCATGAGTTAAGCCAATAATGTAATTAATGTAAATCTAAGTTGCATGAACCATAATAATTTGCATGTCATTACTCTAGTAAGTGTACGAATATTTCCACACTTTGCCTTTATAATGCGACTACGAATCTAGGCATGTATGGGTGTTTGTGCATGTTCTATATAGGTTTAAAAGGGTAAGTTCGGGGGAGACTCTAGTCGTGGGTCATCCTATTACTACCTTAGTAACACCTTGGAAAAGCAGGGCATTACAAAAGATTTGCTATGATTGTAAGAGTTGGTGGTGAGCTCGAAAAAATCAACATGTGTATGTTTGATAAAGCGTTAGTAGAACCTGAGTTTAGTAAGTAAGACTAACTAAGAAGTAAAGTAGGAACCCTTCTTGGGCCAAACAACTATAAAACAAATTATCTTCTATGTTGTTTGATCTTCTCACATTCTGTTTGCACAACAAATCTTTAATTTGTCTAAAATTTTCAAAACCTCAATTCATCCCCCCTCTTGAGCTCCCTTAAGTAAAGGACCAACATGGACATGAGATTGTATTTATTGTTTTGACATGTATTTGTATGGTTTTGATTTATAGACGTGTGGTTGTATCTACTGCTTTGATATGTATTTGTGTGGTTTTGATATATAATTGTGTTTTATGAAGTAATTGTACAAAAGGCTATCTTCATATTAATTTAAAAACAAGAGTGAAAAGCTCAAGGACTTTGTCAAATTTGACATTCATGACATATGAACACACAGAAAATCCTATAAGTCATAAACTTAAAGTTAAATATACAAAATATACATGAGTTTTGTCAATCATCAAAAAGAGAGAGATTGTAATGATCCAACTTCCATCAAACATTAATTATCATATTTTGATGATTAACAACATCATAAATATATGAAAACATGTATAGTATGGGCTAAACAATGTTAAAGTGCCAAAAACTTCAAAATACATGCCCTAGCTACTTGCAAGTTGCCTAGCACATTTGCCTACGATCAGAGTCGCTTGCAAGCAACTTGTAATATTCACTTACGAGGTTCTAGCAAGACATTATGTCACTAGAAACTGTTAGTTGAATCATAGCCAAATAGGCTAAGCTGCCTAGCAACAACCTAGAGATTTTAGTAACTGGCTTAGGGAAAAAACACATGCATAGCTAATTAGGAGGCGCATCATAGTCGCCTTGACAGTCAAATGCAAGCCACTTAAGAATACTACCTAGCATCCCAAAGACTAAATGATCTAGAAGTTGGGAGCCCCATTCAAGGTGCCCCGTGTAACCACCTCAACTGCCTGGGATTTGCCTACCATTGTCAAATAGGGTAGCCTAGAGGGTTTGAAGTGCAAATGACTGTAACACCCTGATTCCCTAGTGTTACTAGTGATAAGATTAGAGAAAATTCTGATGGAGTCTCCCCTGATTTACCACTATTTTTCTATATACAACATGCTAACCCATAATAATTACATATTAAATACACCTCAAATATGCAAATATAAAATGGCCATCTTTAAGCCTACCATTTCCTAAAAATCATATGTATCTACCGCATCCACGATGCACATCTCCACAGCACCCATAGACCAAGATTGGGGTACACTGTACCTTAGCTATCAAACCATATACATCTGTGGTAGCCTGAACTAGAAATCGCAAGCAATTTTTAAACTTTGATGAATGTTTTAGTTTGAACAGCACAAGCAGGGAACAAACACTATCCTCAGCCGACAGATGCAACAATCTCTGCTCATCTTCTCCAAATCCGGCGAGATCTAAAACTGACCTTTGATCGATCGCTGTCGACAACTTTGCTAGTTGAGCCCCACATCAACGCCCCTGGCCTTCGAATGACTGCGGAATAGCCGGGTAGCAGGCTGGATCTCCCCCATGGCATCCATCAAAAATGGCCAGGAAAATACAAGCACGCATCTTCAAATCGAGACCAGGAACACCGTTTATGGTAACACTTATTGTGGATCCGCTCATGCTTCTGCGGATCCGCTTACAAGGATGCTTCTGTGGATCCACTTACGAGGATGTCATGATGCTTCTGCGGATCCGCTTATGAGAATGTCGTATCCTTTAGACTCTGCTGATGCTCCTGCGGATCCGCTTACGAGGATGTCGTATCCTTTAGACTCCGCTGATGCATCTGCGGATCCGCTAACGAGGACATTGTATCCTTTAAACTCTGCCACTTCCTTGGCATCTCATGCCACACTATAACACATGTTACTTTACGGAACCATCAGCAAGCGCTCGTCTCAAGCATCATACCACGGAACCGGAGTCCAGGTATCCAAGCATCATGCCACGGACATCATACAGTGAAACCGGAGTCTAGGTTGGGCCCATATATGTAACTTGCACATTGTAGTAACCCGAATCAGAACCAATGGCCAAGACAAGAACAAAAAACAATAGGGAAGAGAAGGGACTTCGCTTGCGCACTAAGCCACGTGAGGAGCTCAAGCGTCGACTCCAAATCCGGCGATGTCGACACCACCCAACTGACCCTGCTCGGCGTCGTCTCTGTCTGGGCAATTCGGCAGCTTCATCGGCCATCGGCGGTGAGCAGGGAATGGAAGTCGGAGCCCATCCCGCTCGACAGCGAGAAGGTTACAGTGGCAGCATCACCGACAGCGAGGAAGAAGGCCACCCTGTCCTGCATCTTCCAGTGACCAAAGGCAAGGATCTTGCATGGCAAGGGGTTGTCCAGCATCAGCACGACACTGGAGGCATCATGGCCGGAACAGATCGACCATCCGATGGTTGGACGGCGGTGTCGTAACACGATCCGTGGGTAAAACAGATGGGTTTTTCCGCATATGGCTGAATTCGTCGGCAACCAGGAAGGACAATCTGGCGCGGCAAGATCAGCACCGGTGTCGGAACAGCAACATCAAGTCTTGGAATGGAGTAGATTAACCGACCGGTGGCAACGTCACTCCATAGCAAGGAACCAAGGCGTACTAGCGCCCTGTTCTTTGCCTTCTAGCCACTAGGGTCAGGGACCCGATGAGGCAAATGGCTACCAGAGATCAGGGCGTCGACCAGAACGCTGTTGTCATAGCGGATTGGCCGATCGGTGGTCTGACCTTGAAATTACAGTGGCAACTTGCGGCTGAAACAATGGCCATTTAAGCATTTTTTGAGATTTCTAGCGACGGGAAAGGATGATCAATGGCAGCAGCACCCGCACCAAAATCGAAAAGCTATCATTGATTTTTTTATTATCATGGATTACCCGATGGACGTTGAACATCACCGACGGAAAAGACGCTGATGTGTCTTTGATTTTGCCTCTCCTGCCCAATCCATTTGTCGACGGCGGTTTAGCTCACCGGACAAGCGACGATCGTCAGCGGCGAAATGGCGACGAGGGTTGCTGCGAGGTGTCAAAACATTGACGGCGAAAGGATAACCCACCGGAAGCATCCATGGAATCGATTTGCCCCCGCGGCGTCGCTGACGTGCCCTGCAAATAGGGTGGGTTAGCTGAGCAGCCATCGTCGATCTCCCCATGCCACTGCTGACGTGCCGTGTGGATAAGGTGGCATGGCCGCGCAGTCGACGCCTACGAAGATGAGTAGCGGACGACGTGGTACGACCCGATGTGTTACGCAATCAGGGGCTATCCGCCTACTCCGACGAGAAGATGCCGAAGACGGTGAGGCACCGTGCAATGAAGGGGCACCGCGCACCTGCTGGCGTACCGGGCCGTTAAAGTCTTGCCCTTGCTGACATGGCGTGTAGTTAAGGAGGGGCCGACCTGGTATGTGGAGGAGGCAGCCTGGGCCGACGTGTTGCGCAGCCGAAGCTGTCCATCCATGTCAGCACGTTTTGCTAGGAGGGCATGCAACTAATGTGGTGAGCTGGAGGGACGGCAAAAGCCCCCCTACAGCCAGCGAATCGCAAAGTGGCAACCTCCTCGTCTGCGTAGCCAGCGACCCGTGTAGCTGCGTAGGTGGTGCGTCACAAGAACCTGGTGACGCGGCCCGGAGCTTCGGGGGTTATTTTCCAAAGGAATTCCCAAAATGCCCCAATGGTGGAGCTAGAATCCCTAGGATGCCCCCATGGTGAAGCCAAAATTCCCAAAGTGCCCCACTGGTGAAGCTGGGCATATTTCACAAAGGAATTCTCAAAATGCCCCCATGGTGGAGCTCGAATCCCCGAAATGCCCCCACTGGTGAAGGTGGGCATATTTTCAAGAGTTTCCCGAAATGCCCCCATGGTGAAGCTAAAATTCCTAAACTAACCTCACAGGATCTAGAGCTTATAAATACCCCCTCCCTCTTCTTGAAGAGGGGATTTTTTTGGGAGGATTTTTTGGGGATTTTTGGTCAAAGGAGAATTCTCTTGGAAAGGGAGAACTTCGAGGAGCTTCGAGGAATCTTCAAGAGGCAGG
>JAYJMB010018167.1:0-11224 GCA_036873735.1 Pouteria campechiana
TGCAGGTGTCATCAATCGGTCGGACAGCTGCTCGGCTACAGCTAGATGGCTCATTTCGATTTTCCATGGCCCAACAGATGGCTCATTTCGATTTTCCATGGCCCAACAGATCCCATTATATGTTATTTCATATGATTATGTAATTTCATAAATAAAGTATGATTGAGATTGATAGGCATCTCAAAAGTTATGGATTTGCTTATGTATTCATTTATTATGTAATGAGATTATGATATGAATTGAATTTGCGTGACTATGCCTGGAGGGCATACTGATATGTATGTATGTATGAGATTAAATTTATGTTAAATTGGATTTTGGAATGCCTAGTGGATCCCTGTTGTTATTTATATTTTGTTATGCATGTACTTACTGAGTTGCCCGAACTCACACCTTCTTATTCTAATTTTTTTAGCTGACAGGATAAGTAAAGAATCTCAACTGTGAATTGGGACTAATAATTCAGATTTAAAGATATTTTGATTACGAAATGGTAAACTAGGATTGGAATCCCTTCATATTATATTTTTATAAATTAAAATTTTAATTAAATTTTTATAATAAGATTAGAATAATGTATATTGTATAGCATGGGCATGTCATAGTGATATAATTGTCATTATAGCTATGTGATTGTCATCATAATCAATTTTGGTCTTGGGGCGGAGCTGCAAGTATGGTTGTGACTAGTGAGTTATGTTAATGCCTATGATTATTAAAATTATAGTAATATATACATAGGCTTAAATCTTAATATTTCTGGGGAGATTCTGCCAGATTTTTTGTAGGATAATTCCCTTAAAAATTGGCTAAAAAATTATATATGTATTCTAGGTGTAGGCTTTGATAATCTAGTATAGACTCTACCAGATATTTGGTAGAAATTATGTAAAAATGAGGAATTGATAGGAAAACATTAGCATCTTACATCAACCTCAATAGTGCGTGGTGAAAACGCATAGGGTGAGGGTGTGAGGCGTTATACGAGAATATCATTGCTAATGCTTTGGCAAACTTAGCAACTGCTCTAGCCGTTGATGGAGGCCTAGAAGTTATTGTCAAAGTTGAGCAATGAAGCCACATTCCCGACTTATATGATGTAGCCTACATGGAACTAATGGTGGATGATTAACAAGTCTTGTGCATCAACTACCTGCAATATGGAATCCTCCCAGAAAACTCGCAGAAAAGATTAGCCCTAAGAAAAAAAAGCTACTCAATATGTGTATTACAATAATACATTGTATCGTCAGGCATATGATGAGCTCTGGCTCCGTTGTCTTAATGGGGAGGAGATTCAATATGCACTCATGAAAGCTCATTTCAGTGAATGCGACGAGCATCCATTCGGTCAAAGATTATACAGACGGATCAAATGCCTAGGATACTAATGGCCTGGTCTCAGACTCACTGCAATTTGCAAAATCATGTCTCTAATGTCAACTTCATGGGGATATTCGACACATACCACCTTCAGAGTTAGTACCTGCAAGTATCTCTTGGCCATTTGCCTAGTGGGGATTTGACATTATTGGCTCAATCAACCCTCCATCTTCCAAGGGACATGCCTATATTCTAGCAGCAACTAATCACTTCTCCAAATGGATAGAAGTTGACTCATATAAGAGAGTCAGAGCCAAAGAAGTAATTGAGTTCATCAAGTTCAAGATTGTATATCAATATGGCAACCCTTACCAGATTACATCGGACAATGGCACTCCATTCAGGAATAAAGAAATGGAAAGGTATTCAGGAATAAAGAAATGGAAAGGTATTGCCAAAAGTAAGGCATCAAATATGTATTCTCTACACTATATCATCCATAAGGAAATGGCTAAGCGGAAGCATTCAACAAACCAATCCTAAGGATTATGAGAAGAACTGCAGATCAGAACAAGTGGCAATGGCATCTCAAATTGCCAGAGGTGCTTTTGGCTTATCGTACCACTTACTTGACAACAACTAATGAAACTTCATATTCTCTGGTATTGGGGCAAAAGTGGTTTGCCCTTGGAAGTGCAATTGCCATCACTAAGAATTATAATGCACTTATAGTTGACGACAAATCAACAAGCTAAGTTGTGGTTTGAAGCTTGATGTTTGGATGAAAAACAATTATAAGCTAAACAAAGGATCGAGTTATACCAATCCCGCATGGCTGGGGCATATGACCGATCGGTTAAACACCAAGCTTATCATCGGGTGATCTAGTTTTCAAACTAAGGACCAAACTAATGGCAAGTGACAAGTTAATTGGCAAGTTTGAGCCCAAATGAGAAGGGCCTTGTGTCATTCAAGAGACTTATGCCAATGGCTTATACAAAATTACAAACAGTAATGGCATAGGAGAACTACCTATTAATGGGCATTTCCCAAGCTGCCATTCTATGCTTTTAATCATCGGTGGTTAGTATCTCATCCATTCTAAATGAATGTTTTCCCAGGCTAAAAAACCACTGGGGGGCATTTGTTGAGGTATAAACTTCCAGCAGAACCAGGCATTCACAATGGTGGTTTTGTTACTGACCATTTAACCGCATAGCTAAAGTATGCTGACGTGCCATGCAACTAAAAGAAGTGGGTTCATTTAACCAAATAGCAAAGGCACGCTAACATGCCGCGCAACTAAGAGGATTTATCCAGGCTGTAAAGCTCCACCCGTGCAGGTTATTCTCCCCCCTAAATGCTGAAAATAGAGCAACACGTTGGTATGCTCTGATGGGCAGTCCAGCACATACAAGCTTGGTCCAACGATCTAGTGGTTGGCAACAACGATCTTCCAATGTGCTGGCAAGCTATTGATATGCAGCCACCAGACCATGGCAGTGGATGGCTGGCGCTGATGGTGTCAGACTTGGAGACAACCAGCAAGAATGGGTTTTTGCCCACTATCGAAAATCAGAAATGTCACCTTGGCGATCACCGGCAACAGCTGGGAGGTTGGACAGTGGAGGCAACATCAGAGTCGGATGAGCAGCCTTGGAGATGACTAGCAAGATTGTTTTCTCACATCTACTAAGCAGCAAATAAGCTACGGTGGCAGCATTGCCAATAGCGAGGAAGAAGGCACGATAGTGACTTTGTCCCAAACTTTTTAGGGAACGAAAATGAAGATCTGGTGAGGTGAATAGTCATTGGAGATCAGGATGTCGGCGGAGACGTTATGGTCGAAGCAGATCGATCGACTAGTGGTCGGACAATGATATTACAGTGGCAACTTGTGGTCGAAATAATGGGTTTTTAAATGCCTTTTTGAGATTTTCGGCGACTGGAAGGTAGGACCGACTGCAACATCAACCGTGTCAGAGTCAAAAAGTTGACATTGATTTTTTGGCCGACATAGATCACCTGACAGATGGTCAGATGTTGACAACAACCCCAGCCTGCATCACCGGCAGAAAAGACGTTGATGCGTCTTCATCATCTTCTTTAAATTTTTTTCTCAGTCAGAAAACAAAGGTAGCATCAGCAGTAGAAAATGGATTTTTTTTCTTGCCGGAATCAAGTTGTTGACAGTGAACTGGTTCTCCAGAGAAGCAACAGTCGTAGACAGCGAGACAACAGACTGCCAAAGTGGCAGTGATGGTTGCTACAGGATGTTGGTCTGATCAAGCTTCCAGCATTAGCTGCAAGAAAACATCGACGACAGAAAGAAAGCGGTAAGCTGACTGAATTATTTTTCTCCGCACCAAGCCTGGCAGTTCAAAGAAGCTGATATCTGATATCAATGAGTTTAGCGATGATAAGATCACATGCTTCTTTGTCAGTGGGTTCATGGCATGGGCTTTGGAAATTGCCTACTTCAATGGAAATTTGGAAGTCATTACTCAAAATTCCAAAGCTGCATGAATATGAAATCATTGACATCAATGGATTTCCAACTAAAGAGCACATGATCAAGTGCTATACTGGCTTTCCTGCAATGCCCGCTGCCAAACTACCATGGTTGTTCATGGGGGATCACATCTATCAACAAGGCACCATCTGACTGCTATCCAAATTCAGCCCACCTCTCAAATTTGCAAACTGGCTTCGCTGCAATTCATATTGCAAGATTGAGCAGATGGCATGTGGATTGTCTCCAAAAATCCGAATGATTAGCTCGCTTCTTGCAGGAAGCCGATTCAGGCAACTTGAAGGCGACGTCTGCTAAGAAGACAACCCGTGCACACTCACCAAAGGTGAGCAACCAACAGAAGACCTTAACTGCTGTTGCAGTAGCCAGAGCTTTACAGAGTTGTCGTGAGAGAGATAAGCAACCAGCAAACTATTTTGATGAAGGCGTTTCGATGAGGCGAGATGATCGCCTCCATGACAATGCTAATGTGCCATGCAAACGGAATGAATTCTTATCCGCACAGCCAACGATGTTGAAAATAATGTCTCGCTAAGATGGCATGCAGTTGAGGAGCAACTGACGTGGCATGTAGATGAGATAGGCAGAAGTTAACATGAACTCAAGCCGCATAGGTAAGAGAAGCCAGGTTGCGGAGACAATAGGTTGAGCAATTTAGATGACATGACCCAAAACAACATCCCTCAAGTTATGCAATCAGGGCTAGGGGTGAAATCCATCTACGCAGATGAAGCCTACTTGCTTCGAAGTGACGTAGTTGGGGAGACAAGTAGAGGTTTGGCATAGGTGAGCATCGGTTGTTTTTGGAGATTAGACATCCTCAAGTCTCTGGAGTCTGGACACACGAGCCCGCCCCACAAGAGTCATCGCGCAGGTCATCACGTGCTTGCCTGGCTTGGCAAGCTATTGGACACTATGGAGTCTGCCAAAGAAGTTGGAAAATCGTTAGGCTGCGTGGTCACAAAATTGCCAGGCTGCATGGTATGATGCCTTAACACAATACTCCACCTGCGCAGATTGAGCAAATGACGTGGCCAGCCAACATCTCCACCTACTTGGGTGCAAAGTGAAATACGCTAGATGGGTGGATACATCAGTCACATAATTAAAACTTTCATACAAGCTGAAATGGCTTGAAGAAGAAAAAATAAAGTTGATGCTAAAGATGTGAATGGATTAACATGCTTGGAATTTTTCATCTACACGAATAGGATGATTTTTTTAACCTTGCATTAAAAATGGTTCAAGCCATTAAGGTACACCTTAGTTGAGGTTGGACTTTGGAGTCAAAGACGTCAATGAAGTATTGCATTTGTACAAATAAACTCATGGATATATGTGACTTTTAAAAATTCTGGAAATTATATTGAAAGTTGGCATGTCCAAAATACCTAATGGTGAAGCTGACACACCCAAAATGCCCCAATGTTGAAGCTAGCATGCCCAAAATACCCCAATGGTGAAACAGGAATTCCCAAAATACCCCAAATGGCGAAGCTGAACCAATTTTCCAGAAATATTCAAAATACTCCAAACAGTGAAACTGAGGTCATTTTCAAGAAATTCCCAGAATGCCACCAATATTGAAGCTAGCATCCCAAGAATACCCCCATGTTGAAGTTAAAATTACTAAAATACCCCCAGAAGACCTCAAGCCTATAAATACCCCTCCCTCTTCTTAAGAGAAGAGAATTTTTTAGGAGAGAGAACTTGGAGGAGGAGCTTAAGGAATCTTCAAGAGGCAGGTGTCTCACTTAACACCGGTGGCCTTTGGCCACTGGTAATTTCTCCAGTGCCTGAGAGCACTCTGCCATGGCACTACCATAGTACACATATAGGCCCCACCTATACTATGATAATGGTGGGTCCCATATGGCTAATAAACGACAGGATAATGCCAGTTTAAACACACTAAAACATGTTTAAACCCTGATTAAACCATTTAATTGCCACATAAATCAGGAAACTAATGACATTATCTTAAATCAATCAAAAAATTGTTATTTAGCATTAATTATTGTTATTAGTATTAATCATAATTAGGCTTAATTAACTCAAAGTATAATTAGGCTTAATTCATGTGACCTGGATATTTGATCTCTCATAGCATAAACAGTAGAGATCGCCCGCTTATAGTTTTCCATAGAATATTGAAAAACACCACTCATCAACTCATTCAAAAGCCTAAGTCTAGGATCGAGTCACTGATCATGACTCACTGAGTCACTGAGTCATGACTCATTTAGTCAAACCTTAGCAAAGTCTAGGACCGAGTCACTGAGTCAACCCTTAGCATATACCATTCATCAAAATAGTCAAATCCAGTCATCCTGACCTACTTTTCCTAAGCTTTTCATGGGCAATTGAGAGAGCCGAGCTAAACCCAGTTAACCTAGCCCACTCTTTCTACGCTTCTCATGAGTAATTGAGAGAACCGAGCTAAACCCAGTTAACCTGACCCACTCTTCATAAGCTTCTCATGGGTAATTGAGAGAACCGAGCTAAACCCAGTTAACCTAGCTCACTCTTCCTAAGCTTCTCATGGGTAATTAAGAGAGCCAAGCTAAACCCAGTTAACCTGGCCCACTCTTCCTAAGCTTCTCATGGGTAATTGAGAGAGCTGAGCTAAATCCAGTCAACTTGGCCCACTCTTATTAAGCTTCTCATAGGCAATGAGAGAAAGCTTAACCAAACCTAGGTCACCTATTTTCTTCTGATCTCTTTCAGGTCTGAACACAATAGAGATCACCTGGTCCTGAGTCCTTCCGAGATATGCCAATCAGGTCACAAACACCTACTGTCTCTATGGTTTCTTATAGTCTAAACAATAGAAATCACTTGGTCTTGATTCCACCTGGGACAAATTAATCAGATTAAAATACCAATTTTCTAAGTTGACCCAATGTCTAGCAACTCAGTCTAGAACTGTGTCATCCTATCCGCTCATTGACTTGACGCGATCTCCTAAATATCAAGTCATCGTAATGTGTTCGATGATCCTAAAAATAGTACACATCTATTTTGAGAGAGAGTGTGTGTGTGTTTTATTTTTGGATTTCTAAGATGCATTGTACTTTTCATTTTAATCAAGGATTTTCTCCCATTATGGAGATGTAATTAGGACCACTTATGGTCTGGGATGTGAATATACAATTTTTCTGATGTACACAGCAAGTGTAATCTATCGAGGATAATCAAATAAAAATGAAAATTATTTGTTTCATTCCAAAAATGACAAATCTCCTGATATCTTTTTCTATTCCATTTTATTGTTTCCTCCTCTTTTGTACTTGTTACAATCTACTAATCTCTTAATCATAATATCAGATTATCTATTGATAGATTTGAAACCCAAGTTAGCCCCACATAGAGGCGAGGCCCACAAACCATGGAGATGATGGCATGAGCCCCACCTATCATTTCAAATTATCCAAATAAAAACTTAGGGATAAGCACTAGTGGTAATTATGATTAGGCTTAATTTCAGTTAATTAAGTCAATCCATACTGTCCAAGTTCTTAAACCCTTTGAATCCATACAAATTCATCATTTGTAACCTGGATCTATGATCTCACAAGTTAAACGACAGAGATCGCCCGCTTCCAATTTTTTATGGGATATTGAAAAACACTACTCACCAACCTATTCAAAAGTCTAAGTTTAGGATCGAATCATTGAGTCATGACTCACTAAGTTAGACCTTAGCAAATACTATTCATCCAATCACTCAAAAGCCTAAGTCTAGGATCGAGTCACTGAGTCATGACTTACTAAGTCAAACCTTAGCAAATACTATTCACCAGCTCATTCAAAAACCTAAATCTAGGACCAAGTCACTGAGTCATGACTCACCGAGTGAAACCTTAGCAAACACTAAATTGGCTAAATGCAGTTAACCTGACCCACTCTTTCTAAGTTGTTCATAGGTAATGTAAGAAAGCTGACTTAAAATCCAGTCATCCTGGTCTCATTCCTCCTAAGCTTCTCATAGGCAATTGAGAAAGCTGAGCTAGACTCAGTTAACCTGGCTCATTCTTTCTAAGCTTCTCATGGGCAATGTGAGAAAGCTGAACCAAACTTAGGTCACTTATTTTTCTGGTCTCTTTTAGGTCTAAACACAATAGAGATCACTCAATCTTAAGTTCTTTTGAGATATACTAATTGGTTTACAAACCATTTGCTTTCTCTATGATTTCTTATAGTATAAACAATAGAAATCATCAGGTCTTAATTTCATCTGGGGCAAACCAATCTGATCAAAACACCCATTCTTTAGGTTGACCCGGTGATTAACAACCTAGTCTAGAGCCATGCCATCCTATCTGCCTGCTGACTTGAGGAGATCTCCTAAATTTCAAGTCATCGAATGTGTTCGATGATCCCAAAGATAAAACATATTTATTTTAAGAGAGCGCATTTTATTTTTAGTTCTCTAAGATTTAGAGCACTTTTCCTTTTAATCAAGGGTTTTCTCCCATTATGGAGATGTAAGTAGGATCACTTGTGGTTTGGGATATGAATATGCAATTTTCTGATGTACACAGCAAGTGTAATCAATTAAGGACAATCAATAATAAAATGGAAATTGTTTAATCCGTTCCAATATGACGGATCATTATGTTATTCCATTTTGTTTGTTTGACTTCCTCTTTTTATACTTGTTACACCATACTATGCTCTCAATGCTTACTTCAACCCATAAAGTGTCTTCTTCAATTTGCATATATAATATGGGTAAGACTTGCTCTCAAATTCTTTTGGCTGCTTTATATATATATATATATATATATATATATATATATATTTCTTGATCTAGCTTGCTATGTCAAAATGCGTTCTTGACATCCATCTACTAAAGCTTCCATGACTTGTTGACTGCCAGTGCTAATAATACACGTACCGTGGTGATCTTTACTACTGGGCTAAGCATGTCATCATAATTAAGCCCATACTTTTAAGAGAATCCTCAAGCCACCAATCATGCCTTGCACCTTTCTATTATTCCATCAAGCCAAGTATTTACTTTATAGACCTATTTGCATAATATGGGTTGCACATTCTTTGGTCTTGGCACCAAATCCCAAGTCTTATTTTGCTTTAGGGCTTGGATTTCTTCTTCTATGGCCTTTCTCCACTCTAGGCTTTATGGTGCTTCCTCGTATATGGTTGGCTCTATTATTTTAGTGCTTTCTGTTAAAGCGGTATTTGCATAATTATGATTTAGCTTCCTTTGTCTTGTTGACCTATGTAGAGGTGATTAAGCTTCTCCTTATTCTTCAAACTCTTCCACTTAGCTTCGCCTTTCTTTTCCCGGAGTCTCACGATGTACTCCTATTTGCCATGAACTCTTGGCTCTGTTCGGCAATCTAAATCTGGATTCTTCTTCTAAGGGGTCATCTTCCTCAAATAGCTCTTGTCTTGACTAAGACCTATCAGGCTCGGTTTGCTCCTGGAGCTCCTCCTTAGTTTCTTTAGAGTCTAGCAACAAGACTGCTTGTGGTGACCACCACGATAACACCTCATTGAACACCACATTTCTTGAAATGTAATACTGCTTAGTTGTAGGATCACAACACCTTCATCCTTTTCTTTGGTTATCAAAACCCACTAATATGTAGCAAGTGGTTTTCTTATTGAACTTGCTATGTAAATGGTCTAGAAAAAATACATAACATTTGCAGCCAAATACTAGAAAGTGGCTTACCATGGGTTTGATATTCCACAACTTCTCAAAAGGTGAAACAAACCCTATTCTTTCTTAAAGAAGCTTGTTGGTCATGTGTGTTGTTGTCTTCATGTATTCGCCTCAAAACTAAGATGGCATATTCTTAGCATGTAACATACTTCTTCATATTTCTGTCAAATATTGATTCTTCCTCTCAACGACTCCATTCTTCTATGGTGTGCTTGGACAAGTCAATTGTTGATATATCTTACATCAATGTAAATAATTTGATAATTCTATTGATGTATAGTATCCCTCATTATCTATGCATAAGCAACGTATTTTTTTGCCTACCTCATTCTCCACCTTTTTTTTTGAACTATTTGAATTTAATTAGTGCCTTTGATTTTTCTTTCATAAATTTAACCCAAGAATACCTTAAGCAGTCATTGATGAAGGTTATCATATATTGAAAACCACTAATAGATGATTGCTTTACTCGTCCAAATACATCAAAGTGAACTAACTCAAATGGCATCTTAGCTCAAAACTTTGACTCCACGTATGATAGTTGATGTGCTTTTCCATACTAACATCTCGCATAAATCATACCTTTCTTAACACATTTGTAACACTAATTATTTTGTCATCGAAAACTTCTCTCCTCCTGATTAGCTCCCCTTGACTAAAATCTTCCTCCTTCTAGCTTCCTTTGTTGGTCTTCTAACTCTCCTTGGTTTGTCATCTCTTAGTCTTGTAATTGCTCTAACTTTTCCTTTAAACCCCCTTTTTCTTGATAAAGGGAGTCTTTTCTACATCCTTCATTGAGACTCTAGACATTTGCTTGTCTAAAGTCTCTTGGTTGGCCAATATATTTTCCAACTCTATTAGAGTTTGTTCTTTGGCCCATCCATGATCGTAATGATAATCCCCTTAAATTCCAACCTTAAACCATGAATAATAATTCTTCTCATCCTTGTTTAAGATATTGCATTTTGTGGATCTAATTTTGAAATATCTCTATAAATAAATTTAACTTTTGTAAAATATTCACTCATCGACATATTTTGCTACAAGATTAAAGAAGCTCATTTTCAAATCACTGGAGTAATGCATCATTCATCCTTGCAAATAATGTTGCTAGGGTGTCCCATGCCTTCCTGGGTGTTTTTGCATCTTTAATGCATTGTAGCAACTTAGCCTCAATAGTTACTGCTAGCATGTACATCATTGTACCAGGTTTTACCTTCCATGACTTTAACTATTTGAAATTCGTTGGTGTAGTGTTGTCACCTCCAACATTGTCACAAGCCCTGCTCAAGGAGATAAAATTGCATGTGTGTACTCTAATTATTATAGTTGTTGTTGTTCAGATTCTCAATATTACTTGCCAAAGTAGCAATATCCACCATCTTTTCTTAGTGATGCCCGACACTCTACTAAGTAAGCTTGGTCCCTGACTAACCGACATCACAATCCTTGGCTATGCTTTGGCAAAATCTCATCATACCTTGCATGCTAGCAAAATCTGCTCATACCTTGCATGCTATCAAAATCTCTTCATAGCACTATCCTTGATCACCAATTTTGATACCACTTTGTTGGACTATGAAGCCACTTGGTTTGAGATTACAATAAAATTGATTATATTACACAGTAGAGAAATTACAATAGAAGTTCTCACATACTTTTATTAGAAAGAT